>JAQZBX010002832.1:0-69035 GCA_029593785.1 Cabassous unicinctus | reverse complement strand
ACAGCTGGCACATAGGTAGGCCAGAGGCTCCAGTCTCTGGAGGTACACCTAAAAACTCAAGCATCACATATAGGTTTGAATAGAAGGGACTAAGGGACCATGTGCAGGGAGGACTTATTTGAGTCTGACTCTGTCACTCTCAGGAGCACAGATTTCAAAGAGGAGCCCACTAATAAGGCATCAATCTCTGGGGCTATCCGCACTTATATAGGACCTGGGTGTCTCCAGAGCCTTCAGGAGCCCCTCTGAATGGGGTGACATCCACCCTGGTGGTCTATGAGATCCTACTGAGGTAATTCTTATTATGTGAAAAAATTAAACTCCTGTTATTTAGTTCATTATTTGACAGATATTTGTTAATTACTAGGATAGCCTATCTGATTAATACACCATCTATATAGTGTTGGCTTTCAAATCTACATTTCAAAGATGAGCTGCCACATCTTTGGCACAAGATGAATATATTCTAAATAAACAATGAATTAAAAAGCAAATTTACTACTTTCATCTTCAGTTAGATGTTTCACAGGCAAATCAAATATATTATGGCCAATGGTGGACTCTTAATTTCTTCTTCCTTTGAATCTGTGTACTTCCTTATAATCGCTAAATAAAAGGGACAAAATGCAGTAAATTGCTCATATTGAAACCAGGATTCATCTTTGATTATTCTCTTTTGACATTCCCATTTCACTGAATTTAAAATTTAATTTCTATGAAGGTGTTCCAAGACATACATTTGGATTAATGCTCCTTCTTCACTTTCATCTTTTATTACTTATCCACTATTCCTCACTAAGCTCCAGACACAAAAAGTTTTTTCATTTTTAAATTTCTAAATATATTAAAAATATCCTTAATAAAATAAACATATGCAGATGTCTAGAATATATATTATATGCATATGTGCATTTGTTTTCTCTGGGATGTACTTTCCACACACTACTGGGCTAGTTTCTTCTGTTCTTTTAAGTTTCAGCACAAAAAGAATATCCACTGACCTTCCCTGATTATCATAGTTAATTCAAGTTTCCCAATTTTTTTGCCATCAGAGCACACTATTATTTTTTCACTTTGTTACATCTACTGTGATTAATTTTTTTAAAAATTATTTTTAAAATGTATTTATTGTGGATATTTTGTTGTTGGACAACAGAAGCGGTATAAATTATGGGTGATTTAGAGCATTCTTGCTGTTCTCATTGGCATCCAAATTCAAGTTTAAATAAAAATTGTGCTAAATATCTTTTGTTACATAACATATGAACCCAGAACTTAGCGACTTAAAACAACATACATTTATTATCTCCCAGTTTTTGTGCCTCAGGAATATGGCAGCAGCTTAATTAGGTATGTCTGGCTTTTGTGTCTCTCAAGGCTACAACTGGGAGAGTATAATTTCCAAGCTCACTGATGTAGCTATTGACAAGGTTTAGAATCTAGTGGGTTATCGGACAGAGGACATCAGGTCCTCATGAGCTGTTGGCCAGGGGCTTCTCTCAGGTCATGCCACAAGGGCCTCTTGTTAGAGAATCTCACAGCATGTCAGCTGGCTTCACTCAAGAGCAAGCTAATGACTGAATGAAACTGTGTGATCAAGATAGAAACCATGGTCTTTTTGTAACCTAATCTGGAAAATGGCATTTCATTTCTTTTGCCATGTTCTGTTCCTGGGAAGTGAGTCTTTAAGTCCTGTCCACACTCAAGGGGAAGGGATTTACAAAGACATGAATACCCACAGATGAAGATCATTAAGGGCCATTGTAGAGGCTCCCCATGCCAGATATAATACTTCGGAGTTCTCGATTCAGCCTTTATGCTTGACTTCTCCATAATGAGTTTGATCAGATAGAATGTACGTCCCATGAATGTATAATTGAATTTGTTCATTTAAAACTGTATCCACAACTCCTTGACTGATGTACATCCATACCAGGTCCTCGTGGTAGGCTAAATAATGGCCCTGCAAAGATGTCTGTATCCTAATCTTAAGAGCCTCTGAATATGTTACCTTTCATAGTAAAATGGGGCTTTGAAGATATGATTGAGGAACTTGAGATAGGGGGATTATCCTGGATTGCCCAGGTGGGCAAGTGTCCTTATAAGAGGGAAACAGAAGGACCAGAGTGAGTAGTAGGAGATTTGAGATGGAAGCAAGAAGTTAGTGTTTAATTCTGAATATATGATATTTCCGCTGAAGCTTTGACAAATTTAGGTAGATTCAGAGGAGACTGACAGGATGGAAGCTACATCAGGGAACTGATAATGACTAGCCTGTAAAATAAAATATGCATTGCCATCAAATACCGGTAAACACAAACTTCCCATTGACTGAATAACTTAGCTGATATTGAAATAGACTTGAATGTTCCTTCCAAATCTAAAAATCTATGATACCTTGATTGCTAGGTTAATAGTTTGTAAATTGAATTTTCTATCTTTGTAATACCTTTTAAAATTGTATTGATGGTAGCTGTAAATGCATATGAATTTAAAACATATGTACACTTTTTACAGAATTATGTGCTATAAACAAATCAATACAATGACATACACTTACTCAAATTCTTCTTAGATAAAGATAAAACATCTTTTAGCCTTTCCTGTTATTTTGTAATTCACTAAGAATAAAAAGAGTGATGTATATGTTTAAATTATATCCATATGCAAATATAATTTGGTACATTTCAGAAAATCTGTTGAGAATATTTCTGCAGGTTTGCATAAACTTCACTAAAGTTCTTGAAGTACACATTTCAAATATTGTTCTTGTAATTTTATCGTCAAGGACTATGGAGATTATCTTCCATGTTTAGAACTTCATAGTATATACACTGCTTTTTCAGCAGCAAATTGTATTTATTTAAAGACCTGTAATGTGCACTATTGCAAAAGTTTAAATTCTAAGAGCATTTAGATACAAATAGAACATCAATTTCAATACATGTCAAGAACTCTTGGGAAATTATAAAGTCAGTTTCTGTTGTTTATAAATGCTGTAACTATCAAAAAGTTTGGTGTGCTGCCTGGGCATCCATCTTACTTTTGCTAAGCCAAACTGACCTTTCATCCAGTTAATAAGCAACTTTCTAGACCTGGGATAAAATTCCCCAGAGCCAAAACTCACATCTGTGGCCACCACCCACACCAACCACACACTTCACCCAAAACCCATAGCTGGTCCAAAATGATAAGCTAACTGTCCCCACCACCCTCAGAACCCAGCATCCTTTTCCCTTTTTGCATACATTTGCTTAAACTAATCAACCCTTGATTCCTGCGAGAAATCTACTAAACTTCCCCTGGACCACAATAAATGCACAAGCTCAAGGATACCTCTTGCTCTGCCTGTGTACTCTCCACCTGCTGGTTGAGCCACCCGAGCCAATCATGCTTCCCATCAATCTCTTAAGGCACCCCACTCTCTCTGGGACCTGTAAGTAATGAGCTATCTTTTCTCATTCATTAAGGCCTCAGTTTCTCATTGTGTTGCACTTGAACTCCACCTGGACCCAAATTTAAAATCTAACTTAACTAATTCCAGGAATTAGTGACTGCAAAAGTGACTTTACAGATGTGATTAAATTAAGAATCTTGAGATGGAGAGATAATCCTGTATGATTAAAGACCAGTGTCCTTAAAGGAAGAAAAAGACCAAAGACACAGCAGTGGAAGATGTGATGATAGAAATGAGAGGGTGGAGTGATGTGAGGAAGGGCTCAAGAGCCAAGCAATGTAGGTGGCCACTAAAAGCTGAAAAAGCCTCAAGAAGAAACCAGCCCTGCCAAAAACTTGACATTAGCCCAGGGAAATTGGTTTCAATTTTCTGACCTATTGAAAATTGAAATTGGTTTCAATTTTCAGAGCTATAAGAGAAAAAAAAATGGTTTTGCTTTAAATCATTAAATCTGTGGTAATTTGTTACAGCAGCAATAACTGTATTCCAAAACACAGAATAGTCAGACATAGTGACTAATTATTGTTTCAAGCCAATAAATTTGAAGGCAGTTGTTAAGCAGTAATTGAAAATTAAAATGCAAAATGTGAGTGGATAACCAGGGCTTCTTGTAACTGTGCTAAATTACCAGTTAGAGACTCAGGCAGTTAAGAATTAATGTAAATTTTTATTCTATAGATTTATAGCACTGACAGATTTTTTCAATTGGTTATCAGCCTTTTATGTGAAATTGAGTAAGAAAGACTCAGAAAAGAGTAGAAGTCTGAGAACTGGAATAGGATTTAGAGGAGGATTTGGATATTCAAAATACCAAAAACATAACACTCTTTGGGTTTCCTTTGTGTACCAAAGAAAACTCTCCTCATTGTTCCCACCAGACAAAAGCTCTCTCACCAGAAGGAGTTACTTTTCAAGGAGAATAGGAATTCTCTGAACCCAATGCCTTTTTCAGTGATTGCTTAAATCAGATCCCAGCACACTCCGGATCATAACAACAAAGTTAATCCGGAAGGAGATTTATACAACAAAACAAATTCAGGGATTTGTGAATTTATAAAGGGAATACAGTTTGTGTATTATATTTGGGAATTAATTCTGAAAATTCTTGAATAAGAGAAGAAAGTATTTTTAGGTTGAAATGAATTCATTAGTGTTGCACTTATTAAAAATTTTTGTTCAGCCTGTTAGATTAAGCAGTTGGGAGGGTTTATAAGGATTCAGTCATCTAGTTGAAACCTGCACTCTGTGTTGTACCATAGTAAGAAAAGTTGAGATTTCAGCTATTCCTTGCTCTAACAATAACAGTAACAGTCAATATTTATTGAACAGTGTTTCAGGCTGTACTGCAACTTTGAATGGGAAGCCACTTAATCAATACAGAATCCACTGGAAAAATCTAGAAAAAATCCACAGTCATTGGCTGTAAATTTGTGACCTAGAAAGGGCCAAAAGACACTTCACAAAACCTTGAGAAATATAATGGTGAGAGGAACGTAGAAAAGATAGTTTTACTCCTACCTTTCCGATTGGTATGGCTTTTGTTTCCATTCCTTGCCTTATTTCACTAAGCTCACCAGTATGGTGATAAGTAGGCGTGGTGAAAGCAGACATCCGAGCATTGTTCCAGATCTTATGGAGGAAGTACACAGTCATTCATCATTAAAGATATTAGCTACAGGTATTTCTAAGTGCCACTTATCAGTTTGAGAAAGTTCGTTTCTAATCCGTTTGCTGAAAGTTTTTTATCATAAATGGAAGTTAAATTTTGTGAAGCACTTTTTCTACAACTATTGAGGTAATCAGAGGTTTTCCCTTAAGTCTACTGATATGGTGAATAACATTGATTGAGTTTTTACTGTTATACCAACCCTACATTTCCAGAATAAGCCCTACTTGGTCATGTTTTATGATTCTTTTTATATATTACTAAATTTAATTAAATATTTTGCTGAGGATTTTAATTTCTATGCTCATAAGGGATATCTCTGGTTTTCTTTTCTTATAAGGTCTTTTCCTGGTTTTGCTATCAGGTAATGCTGGACTCATAAAATAGGTTAGGAAGTGTTCCTTCCTCTTTTAATTTCTAGAACAGTTTGGGTAAAATTGGCATTAATTCTTCTTTGTTTGTTAGAATTTGCCAGTGAAACTATCTGGACCTGGGTTTTTTTTATTTTTAGATGTTTTTAACTAGTAATTTAATTTCTTAAAGAGATATAGGTTTATCAGAATTTGTCTATTTCACCTAATTTTTCATATTTATGAGCATGAAGTTGTTTGTAATAAAACTTTATTGTTCTTTTAATGCCTGTATTAACTGTAGGGAGAGCTCCTCCTTCAGATCTGATAATAATGATTTGTTTCTTAGCTCTTTTTTCCCTTGATGAGTCTAGCTAGAAGTTTATGAAATTTTGTTAAACTTTTCAAAGAATTAGCTTTTAGTTTCATTGATTTTTCTCAATTGCTGCAATGTTAATCAACTTCATTGATTTCTGCTTTTACCTCAATATATCCTTTCTTCTGACTGCTTTGTGTTTGTGTTTACTATTCTTTTCCTAGTATTTGTATACAGCTCATTATTTGATTCCATTCTTCTTTTATAATATAAGCATTTAATAATATAAATTCCCTCTAACCACTGCTTTAGTTGTATATTACAAATTTTAATATGTTCCATTTTCATTCCGTCATATTGCTTTTGAATTTTCCTTGTGGTTTCCTTTTTTACCCATAAATTATTTGGAAATATGTTGTTTAATTGACAAATGCTTGAATATTTTGAAGATTCATTATATTATTGATTTCTAGATAAATTCCTCTGTAGTAAGAGAACATACTTTGCATGATTTCAGTGCATTTATATTTGTTGGGGTGTTTTTATGGCCCAGAATATTGTCTATCTCAGTAAATGTTCCATCTGCATTTGTAAAGAATCTGCTTGCTGTCTGCTCTTGGCTAAGTTGGTTGATAATGTCATCTAAGTACTTTATATTCTTAAGGATTTTTCCAATTGTTTGATAAATAACTCAGTGTTGGTGTCTGTAGGTATAACTGTAGATTTATCTATTTATTCTTTCAGTTCTTTCTATTTGTGTTTCATGTAGTGTGAGATTCTCATGCTGGATGCATACACATTTAAAATTATGTCTTCTTTGTTAATTAATTCCTTTTTTATTATGTAATCATCCTCTTTATACCTGTTTTATGCCTTATTCTGATGTCTTCCTTGTCTGATGTTATACAGCCAATCCAAATTTCTTTTAATTAGTGCTTACATGCTATATCTTTTTGCATCCTTTCCCTTTAACCCAAGTCTTTATATTTTGAGAGTGTTACTAAAGACACCCTGTAACTGAAAATTTCTTTACATTCAGTCTGATAATCTCTGTTTTTAACTGGCGTGTTTAGCAGACAATTTACATTGAATGTAACTGTTGATATGCTAGCATTTGAATCTATCAGCTTCCTAATTTTTGTTTATTTGTTTCCACAGTTATTGTTCACATTTTTTCCCTTTATCTGCCTGCTTTGGACCAAGAATTTTTAATGATTCCATTTTATCTCCATTATTTTAAAACATTTTAGTACTTTCCTATAAGTTACAATATACATCTTTTTAATTCACAGCATACCTTCATATAATGTTGTTATATTTCATGTATAGTCATATGTATTATTCTGCCAAAGGGGTACCAGTGCAAAGTACCAGAAATCTGTTGGCTTTTATAAAGGGTATTTATTTGGTGTAAAAGCTTACAGTCCCAAAGCCATGGAAAGTCCAACTCAAGGCACCATAAGAGGTGTTTTCTCACCAAAGTCAGTTGACAAGTGTTGAAGCAAGATGATGGGTGATCTCTGCCTGATCTCTCCTTCCCCTCTGGGCTTCCTCTTCCACTTGAGCTCCATGGGCCCAGCCTCTTGAAGCTTCTTGCTTATGTGAGCCTGTAGTCCTTTCTCCTGCATAGGGCTTGTTTCTTTCCAGGCCTTCTATATCAAGTCTTGGCTGGTTTGCTCTCTTTACAATTTCAGCTGTAAGCAATCAGGCAAAATGGTTCATCTCTCCCTGGGGCCTCAGCTGTTCAGACCTTTTCCTTTCTGTCACATGGCAGGATCAAAAATGACAGCTCTTTTTTCTTATGTGTTTGTCTGTCTGTGTGAGTCTGTTTATATCAGCCCCAGCAAGGGGGTACAGACTCAACCTGAGTAATGCTTTACTGATGTAGTCAAATCAAGAAGTCCTAAAAGCAATTTTAACTGGTAATCTAATCAAAGGCCCCTCAACCGAATTTAATACAATCAAAGAGTATCACACCCAGAGGAATAAATTAGTTTACAAACATAATCTTTCCCCTTGTTGGGTTTCATAAAATGATCTTAAACTGCCATACCATATAATCTATGAAACTTACAGTGGTATACCACCAATTGTTTCCTCCCATCTCATGTATTATTATTGTCATGTATTTATTATTAAAATTTTATAAACCCACTACTATTTTTGCTATAGGCAGTTAATTATATTTCAGAGAGATAAAAATAATAAAAATGCATTTTTGTATTTTACATTTACCTTAACTTTAATCATTTCCAGAACCCTTCATTTTTATTTTTGTGTTCATACTAGTTTCTCTCAGGTATCATATTTCTTCTTGAATTTCAATTTTTATCATTTGTAGAGCAGATTGACTGGTAAGGAATTCTCTCTTCTGTGGTTCATATGAAAAAAAGCCTTTATTTCCCTTTCATTTATCAAAGATATTTTTTGCTGGGTGTAAAATTCTCACTTACAAGAGCGTCTTGACTATAGACAAGAGTGGTATTTTCTGACTTTGTGTATATGTGTGCGTGTGTTGTGTGTAATATCTGATACTATCAATGACTAAATCCAGATTCCTTAAAAAATAGTGAGACAAAGATTGAGTGCTGCTGTTTAATTTGGGAGGTGCAAATCTAGGACAACATGGTTAAAGTAAAGGGAAGTGAATGTGGGTAATATGGGACACAATGCAAGAAAATTCATTATTGCTCTGGCATCTACTTATGATAAATCTGTTCATGACTTCCTATATCTTAGTATGCTTGTAATTTTTTTTGCTGGTGTTTAGGCATCTGTTTATCTTTATGGGTTTAGTCAGTTGGCTAGTTTCACTTTCTAGTCTAGGATTCTATTTTTTGTTTGGCTTTGTGTTCAGGGACCTCTTTAACACTTGGTTCCACTTATTTTTTCAACTGAAAAAATATTAGATCCACAAAAAAAGGAAAGAAAGAAGAGAAAAAAGAGTAAAATAAAAAAGAAGGAAAAAGAACAAAAAAAGAGACTGAAAAGATAAATTCTAAGAGGGAAAAATAGTAAAAGGGAATAAAATTTTTAAAAGGAGAAAAAATAAACAGGAAAAAATAAAATAAAATAAATAAAATACCAGATAACTGAGAAGAGAAGAAAGAAAGGCAAAACATGGAAAGGCAGAAAGGAAAAAAAAAAAAGAAGAGGGAAAAATGAAAGAAATTAAAAAGAAAGAAAATAAAAAGAAGAAGGAAAGAAGAAAAAAGAGAAATAATGGTAAAAAAATAATTAAAAATTAAAAGGGAGGAAAAAAGAAAAAGAAAAAAGGAAAAATAAAAGACAAAAGAAATGGTAAGAGAAGTAAGAAATGGAGAAAAATGGGAGAAGGAAAGAAAATAAGGAAGATGAGAAACAAAAAATCTTGGTCTCCCTCTCAGATCACCAGGACTGGCTAGGCTCCTTCCTCTCAGGCTGCCTATGGCAGCCGATCACCCCATAGCCCCACTCTCTACAGGTATCTAGGTGGAGAGAGAGAGTGAGAGAGAAAGAGAGAGAGAGAGCTAGAGAGAAAGAAGGCCTCCCTCTCAAGCCACCAGCGACCCACTGGTCTACTCCTCTCTGGCTGCCTGTACCCACCATCAGTCAATCAACCCACAGTTGGCCTCTCTGCCCGTATTGGGATGAATGGAAAAAATTAAAAGGAAAAAGAAAATAGGGGGAAAAAAGAGATAAAAAGTTTCCCTCAGCTCCTCCCTATCCCCCGACAAATCTGAAGAAACATAGAAATCTCTTCAGCAGTACATCTGCTTGTTCTCCCTCTAGATCTCCAGCCAGGCTCTATGGAAAACCACACCTCAAAGTAATCCATGGGAGGGAGAAAGGATAGAGAGTATATTTTTACAACTCCTTATCTCTGTCTGTTTACCCTTGGCTAAAATATCCATGCAGAGATTTAACTCCTCCCTCTACAACCTCCCCCCCACAAACTAAAAATTTCAGCTTGCAGCATCTGGCCTTTATGATTTCTCTAAATGCTTGGAGAAACCAAGTGTTTTATGGTCTTTTTTTCCAAATCTGGAAGTGAAAGGGGGGACCAGAAACTCCAGACACACTGCTGAGTGTTTCATGTTTGCATGAAAACAACCAAGGGAGGTTCAGAAAATTCATGGGCAAGTGGCTAGTTGGCTTGAAATAACAGAACTGCAAAGGGGAGTTGAACTGGATGGCAGTCACTGAGGAGGTTCGTGTGATGCTCCTGATTTCATCTTCCAGCTGTCTTCCGATATTAATGACCACCAAAGTAATTTCAATTTCTTACATCACAAGTATTTTTTTCACAACATTATAGAAACATTGGTTCATTTCACTCAGGTTATTAGTTTTCCAAGAAAATGTAAAGGGATTCTAATTTTTTTCATATCTAAGGAACCTGTTAATATTAAATGAGAAATAATATTAAATGGGAAATTGTAGGAGCTAATATATTTTGAGAGCTTATCGTATGATAGGCTTAGCAAGCATTAACTCACTTAACAGCCCATTTAGTAACCCTTTTAATAGCTCATTTAATAACTCATTAAATACTGGGATATAGTTGCTATTATTTCTTTTTTAAAAAGAGAAAGTGAGCCCCATAAAAGGTAAGCAACTAACTTAAACTCATAGCAAGCAGCAATGAGGGACTAGAAAGTGACAATACAGATATAAAGAATAGGTTCTTATCCACTGTACTACTGCTATCTAAAGTTAACTTTATTAAGGTACATTTAACATGGCCTTGTTAATTGATTTTATTTAAATTTGGTATGCATGTTTTATTCTGCATGTGGCAGTGGAAGTGAATTTTCTTTTTTTTTTTTTTTCCTATTATTTATCATTTCAGGAGTCTGTATAAATCTCAGATTGGGCTTTTTGGTCTATAATTCCACCATGGGAGTTTCCTCAGTTATTCAATTTCAGAATTTTTTCCCATAGCATGTATATTAAGAAGAGTGATTATGCAAAACATTAAGATCTACTTTTTATATTTTTGCATAATCATTCTTCTTAATATATTTTTGTTTTGGTCATAGTATTCTTTTTCTGTCTGTGTCTCTATGCATTATGTTCTTATCTTCTTTTACAAAGGCCACTTCCAGTTTCATGCTGCTGCCTTGTGAAGCTTTTCTTCTGTTATTTGAAAATATATGTATATTTATATTGAGATATGTTGTTTTTCTTAGAAGATTCGGTGGTTTTCTTTTACTGTATGTTGATTTGTTTTATTTTATTTTTTACCATAGAGGATATATATCATTGTATATAGAATTTTTCCCTACTTACAATTATTTAATGGTGAGAAATATGTCCAGGTATGATTTTGACAACAGAATTGAAGAACTCGCTCCTCAGTCCCACTGCAATCTGCTACCCTACCACTCCAGACCTAGTTTTGGTTCCATGCTGATCGTTCCTCTATGTAAATTCTAATTCTAAAAGTGTTTATGTCTACAAGTCATCCATCTACTATAGAGCCATGGGTCAAAGGTTCATTTTTTCCCTCCTTTCTCTTTAGTTGATTTATCCTGTTGAATGTCCTTGCTGAGCATTTATTCATTCATTTAACAAGATTTTATTGAATGCCAAATTGTCAAGTACTATTTATTTGATAGGTAAAATCCCTGCCTTCTTGGTACTTATATTCTGGTAAAATGAGGGATATATTAAACAATGAAATATTTAGTATGTATGATAATAGCTATTTGAGAAAAATAAGCTTGGTTAAAGAGAAAAGAGAAAACGGAAAAGCAATTACACCAGTGGAATTTTTATTTTATATTGTGTTGTCAAGGAAAGCCTCACTGGAAATGATGACACTAAGGAAGTGGTCTGATGGAAGTAAACATGAATTTAAAAGGGAGCTTAACAAGTAGTATATTAGTCTATAGCCATTAACCTAGAATTATCTTGGGAAAAATTCTATTAATTTTTTAACAAAAAATTTCCACCTCAACTGATTTCTCATTTCAATTTAATACTTTTAAAAAGAGTTAATATAATGATAATTACACAACTTACAAAATTTTGGTTCCAATATTTTATTTGCTTTTTCAGATTTATTTTAAAATTATACACTTACTATAGTTTTAACTATTAATTCTCAAATGAATTATTGGTAGCTGGTTGGCTAAAGAGTATTTTCTACTCCAAGAGAATATATTTGCCCAATTTAAATCTTAGGACATTATTCCCTATTGTTTCTGTAGAGATATTATCAATGAGATTTTTCCTTTGTTACATTTTACCAAATGTACATTTTAAAAGAACACAGTAGTTTGCACTGCCTTCATTCATTGTTTTTCCTTCAGCTGAATAAATTTAAATCTTATTATTTTTATACCATCCCTGTCAAATATTTTATTATATCAGTTTTGGGTACAATCTTACAGCAGGCAGCAGAGAGATACTCAAACCCAATCCCTGGTGCAGTGTGCTGGTGAGACTTTGGAATAGATACCTACTTCTCCAAGATCTGGTGGTACACAGGATGATTGTGGACAACTGTTATTGATTAAGTACTTCAGATCTCTGGGGGCAGCCATAGTTCCAACCACCCCAGCCAAATGCAGCAGAGGCGACTTAAAGGGGTATACTTCCTCAGAGATGAGGACAGTTGAAGAGCTGCTGCATTTGCTGGGCAGGTGCCCATGTCAAGAAAATTCAAATAAATAGAAGAAGGTCCTGGTAAGCTCCATAGCCCCTGCCTCATCCTCTCCCCTGTGTAATTAGTTCACATTCTCTAGGATTAACCATATCTTATGTCACAAAAGAAGTCTCAATAAATTAAAAAATATTGAAACCACACATTATCATCTCTAAGTGTAATGGAATGAAACTAGGTATCAATAATAGAGAGAAAGAGAAATTCACAAACATGTGGAAATTAGACAATGCATTCTTTTTTTCCCCAGCAATATTTATTGAGCATTTACAGTGTACTAGGCACAATAGACCATACAGAAACCATTGTCCCTGCTCTTGAGGAGCTTACATTCTAAAAGAAAAAAATATATACCTCTTTTAAAATGGTATTTTTGTGTGGTGTTTTCTGCAAGGTATTGAGGAAATAGTTTGTAAGGTGAACTTTGGGTATAACTTAGCCCCATCTTATTTAGAGAATACAGGAAGAGAAAGGATTTAAAAACAGACAATTACAGACCATTCAAGATAGTAGGGCTTAAAGGGAGATAGATAAACACAATCTCATCAACTAAGGAGAGATTTGCTGCAGTAAATTGGATAAAGGAAATACTTTGTTGAATGCAAGCAAAGGATGTAGGGTAGTATCTTAAATATTGACTGGTGCCAGAAATATCATGTGACCTTTTTCCAACTACATGGCCACCAGGTAGGAATGATTGGTGATGAGACAGAAGGCTAAAAAAAAGAAGGTAATCCTGTACACCTGACAAATAGAATAAAGAATCAAAATCGAAGGCAGACTACAGGAGTATCAAAAAATTCTTAAAAACCCAAAGTAGAAACACAAAATTTACAGTTAATGCTACCCAACATCCTGATGGGTCAAGAACATTGTGGCTTGTGGCTTCCTAAGTTAGAAAATGCCATATACCAAAAATTTAAATATAAATGGTATGCATTACTTTTATCCAATTGACAGTCTCCCCAATTGAAACTGATTTTTTGGGGGCAGTGGGGGAATGAATGTGAGAAAGGAGTTTGGGAACAGTAGTTACATGAGTAGTATTGTTGTCGTTATGATAAGCTTTGAATTTAAACTTGGTAAAAGCCCTTTAGCTGCCAAAAGGGAATAAGGAATAAATTTTCAAAACTATACAATTTCTTTTAAAGAAGTTTCAGAACCAAAAGACTACGTGAAAAGCAGTAGATAAAGTAGTTGAAAAGTCCATTCATAAAACTTTTATTACACTTACATCAACTTAATACATGTATTATTGACAATTATGCTTGGATTGTTCATGAAAATTTCATAAGACATTAAACAAAGCTAGCCATCATCAATGTATTTCCCTGTTAACTATTTTCATAGCACATGCATAGGCAAGTATCAAAAAAAAAAAAATCACAAAAGCAAAAAACCTTTAAAAACGTTTGAATACATAGTTTTTGTTTTGTTTTGTTTTACTGCTGTGCTTGATACACAAGAAGCAATGGCTATCAATCAACTCATTTTTGCTGCATTGTTACTGGTACATTTGTTCTAATGTTGCCTAAAAACATTTAAATACAAACAAAATGAGCATAGCAAAAATAATGAAAGCAACAGCAGGTAACCTTACAAATAATGGAATGTGAACTGCTTCTGCCCTTCTCCAGAGCAAATTGGGCCCCAGCTTTGTCTAAAAGGTACAACTTCTGCAGCTGTAGTCAAAGGTGTGCACACTAAGGTTGTGTATCCCATAGATACATGTGCTTCAACATGTAATATCTATGGGATATCTATTTCTACCACAGCCTTGAAAGTACCCACAGTAACTACATTGTGACTGGAACCAATTATCCCTTTTTGCCCCCACCAGGACAAACCAATATGTAGGCAGTTTTCTTTGTTAAGACATGGAAGCAATTTTAACACTGACCTTTGTGAAGCCACAATGTACCCAAAGTACTAAGCCAAACATTTATAAGTTATATAAAAATTCCACATCCCTATATTGGCCACCTCAAGATGAAAACATAATTGCCTAAATGTTAACTGGCTCTATTCCCATAATATTAAACATAAAAACCACATGGGAAATACAGAAATTCCAATAGAAGTAACATAAACCTATCATAAATTGTAAACAAACTATTTGTGGGACAGCATGGATGACAAATGGTCTATTGTGTAAATTTTAGAATGAGGCTGACAAAATTGGAAGGTCAGTTAATTTTCCCCTCTTCCTCCTGCTTCAGCTTCATCTCTGTGATGTCCACAATGTCAAGTTGTCTCTCAGTAATTGCATTATTTGAGTGCTATCTTTATATGACTCTTCACTTAATGTATCAAGTTCAGCAATGGTGTCATCAAAAGCTGTTTTTGCAAGAGAGCAGGCTTTCTCTGGGGAGTTACGAATCTCATAAGAGAACACAGAAAAGTTAAGGGCCAGAGCCAATCTGATAGGATGCATTGGTTTCATTTCCTTTTTGCTGATTTCAAATGCTTCTTGGTATGCTTGTTGTGACTGATCCACAACCCCTTTCTTGTCATCACCAACAGCTACCTCAGCCAAGTAACAAAAGTAGTCTCCTTTCATTTTCAAATATAAGATTTTGCTCTCTGCTTGTGAGGCATCAGGGATCAAGAACTTTCCCAAAAGAGACAGTACATCATTGCAGATATCTCTTAGCTTGGTCTCAATTTTTTCTCTGTATTCTCGAGTCACCTGCTGTTTTTTCTCAGCACCTTCCATCTGTGCTCAGTATCTGAAACAACCCTCCAAGATGACCTACGAGCTCCTACAACATTTTTTTAAGCAACCAAGAGACGATTCCTCTTCTCCTTGGATAATTCAGCTCCTTGCTCAGTTGCAGACTTCATGCAGGCTGCCATGTCATCATATCGCTCAACCTGCTTGGCCAGTTTGGCTTTCTGCATCAGCTCATTTTTATCTATGACTGGGTGTGCTGTGTCCAAAGTAGGTGGTAGCAAACAGATGGGACTCAGCAGTCTCTAGGAGGTGGCAGCGGCGAGGCTGAGCACAATGTATTATACAACTAATGGGTTAATGAGCAAATTATAAGGGAAATTTAGGAGGCGAATGAAAATGAAAATAACATACCAAAACTTTCCCTATTTCAGATGTGGTGATCCTATAAACAGAAAATCCTGAAAAATTCACAACAAAGCTACTCAAGCTAGTAAATGAATTCAGCAAAGTTTCAAGCTATAAGAGCAACACACTGAAATCAGTAGTGTTTCTATACACTGGTAATGAACAATCCTAAGAGAAAATTAAAAACAAAATTTCATTTATAAGAGCAACAAAAAGAATCAAATATCTGGGAATAAATCTAACCAAGGATAAAGGAATTATATACAGAAAATTACAAAATACTACTAAAAGAAATCAATGATGGCCTACATAAATAGAAGGACAACCCATGTTCATGGATTGAAAGACTAAATATTGTTACAATGGCAAGTCTAACCAGAGCAGTTTACAGATTCCACACAATCCCAATCAAAAATTTTAACAGCTTTCTTTGAAGAAATGGAAAAGCCAATCATCAAATTTATGTGGAAGGGTCTTCGAAGAGCCAAACCATCTTGAAAAAAGAAGAATAAATTTGGAAGACTCTCATTTCCCTATTTTAAAACATAGTATATAGGTACAGTAATCAAAACTGCATAGCCTTGGCACAAGAACAGACACACAGACCATTGTAACTGAATTGAGAGTTCAGAAATAAATCCTAATATCTATGGCCAATTGATTTTTGACAAGGGAGCCAACTCCACTAATTTGGGAAAGAATATTCTCTTCAAAAAATGGTACTAGGAAATCTTATATACTGATGCAAAAGAACAAAAGTAGACCTCTATCACAATATATATATCAACTTATAATTGATAAAATATATATATATATATTTATAGGAACTAAAATTATAAAACTCCTAGAAGAACCTTGTATTAAGCAAATGTTTTCATAGACTTTACTTCCAAAACACACACACACACACACACACACACACACACATAATATATATGACTTCATCAAAATTTTTTAAAAAAACCTTTTGTGCAACAAAGGAATTTCTAATGAAAGTAAAATCATAACCTATAAATTGGGAGAAAATGTTTGGAAACTACATATCCATTGCTTTCAATATACAATTGCTTCCATAAATTGTAACAATTGTATCACACTAATGCATGAAGTATAATAATAAGGTGGTATATGGGAACCCTGGAACCCACAACTTCTGCAATAAAAAATGTAAATCATAATTCATGTTTTCTGTTTTAATTTAAAGGTTAATAAATGTCATAAATGTATGTGTATCAATCAATGAGCCCATTTTCTATGTGTATGTATTTCTGAAGCAAAAATGTCTTACTTCAAAATATTTTATATGAAAATCTGTTTTGTAATGTGAAAAGATAATATAAATATAAGTTTTATAAATTAAATTTAAATTATATTGCTTTTTAATGAAAAATACCTTTAGTAATTCCAATAGTTGTATTCTAATTTTTTAATGTGGCAGGTCATTTTAATTCCTTTGCTGCTGTAACAAACTACCACAAACTTAGTGTCATTGCGCAATAAATCTCAATATTTCTCTTAGATTTATCATATATTTAGGCTTTATACCCATCAACAAGTGGCCATGAATAATTAGTAATGTAGAAACATCTATTATCTGTAGATGAAATAATTTGCAAAAGGGAGCACATTTTTAAAGTATAGTGGCAGAACACTGATTTATACATATATATGTATGTTTGTATATATTGTAGATATCAGAGATCATACCCAATTTAATAAAGCTAAATTCACATTGTAAACAAAGGCCTGTTTTATTTTAAGCCTGCTTTTGCACTAAACATTTGGAAAATTTATCCCATGGCACTATAAGAATGTTTGTCGAAGAAAAAACCTTGAAAAGTTATTGACTACATCAGTTAGGGATTCATGTCATGTAAATGAACCACATAAGAAATTATGCAGCTTTTGAAAGTCTCTACAAAAGAATGTCATAGTCTAACTTCAGCAATGCATTTTAACATATAGCAGGATTAGTTTGTACTTTCAAAGCAATCCTAGGGTCCCAAATACCTTATTTTTTATTTTAATTCCATTTTCTCTTGTTCTATGCTCAGTGTAGAAGAAAAACAGTTGGTATCCATCCTCTGAATAAAATCTCTACATACTTTTGAATTCCTTTATTAAAGTAACTCACTTCTTTTCTTTAAAATCATTCACTTTTCAAGACCACGTGGGAATTCTGAGAAGTCCTATCAGCGGAGACTAGAGTTAGAATTTATATAAAAGAAAGCTCGTCAGAAATCCAGCCATCTGATTTCTCAGTAAAAAAAGCTATGTTCTTTACCAAATGAGTCCCTATGATTAAAAGATCTACTATTCAAAATGAAATTACTTCCCAAACCAAGAATATTCTCTGCAGATATTGTTCCTAGTAGCACTGAAACACTTTTTCCTATCTTGTATTTCTAGAAAAGATAAGCCCCAAATTATAAATAATTACCAATAATAGAATATCAATGTAGTTTGAATCATGGTAGGTATAACAAAAGTATAACAAATTCAAATATAAAATGACAATTTAAATCAAATTGATTAGCATTTTGGATATAATCAGTCATTGGCTTGAAATGCTATTTAATCAGGTAATGACTTCATTAAACATGGTTAATCACACACCACCTTGAACTCATTTTCTAAACATAGAATTAATTATTCAAATTATAGCAATTAAAACACACCAGTCAATGACTGAGTTCCTTTTTTTTTTTTAACACCTAGGCAAGCTTGCCAAAATCTACTCATTATTTGCAGGAGGTGGCATGTGTATTGAATATCTAATTCAAGAAAATATACTTCTGAATCAAATAATACTATGGTAACATAACATAAAACACTGTGTTCTTACTATTCAGCCAAATCAAATAATAGACTTAGAGAAGTAAATCTGGCATAAAGAATATATTTGAATCTTGTCAAAATACCTCATTTAGTATTTATATATAATTTACCATTCATTGTTCAAATATGATACATCTGTTTCTTTTTCATTATAGGGCAATACAAAATTCAGATAAATCAGAAATATATATCCCTTGCTCCACACAAAATCAAAAGATTTGTATAGAACTGATTCAATGAATAATATAATGATAGGTACACCAGATAAATAAAAGAGTATAACTATCTGGAGAAATTGTAAATTCAGTTTGGTATTTCTAGAGATAAAATGAGGAAAACTACAGACGAAATGCAGTAAACGTAGTCAAATAAGGTAGAGGCTATGGGCTTTTGTTTTTGAGGCATACACTTGAAAAAACACACTTTGTTGCAGCTCACTAAAGAAATTAAATCAGATTTGCCTTCAATTCATTCTTACATGGTCATTTTTAACATTTCTGGCAGGAGTAGAATGGTTTATTTCCCTGGTTATGCTCATTTATGTATTCACATTTATATACTCATCTACTCACTAGGAAAAGCTTTGGCATGCTTTATTAAGCATTTAGGAGATAGAATGGAGTCTAGGGGATTTAATTTACACTCTGAGTTCTTATTTATATCAAGTTAAGAATATTAATTCTTTTGAGAACTGATTTTTCAATATTTGATCTACCATTAAATCATCAATATTGCAACTGCTAACATGCATTGTAATAATATGTATCCAGAGTGTTAACAAAATAAAATATTTTCAAATATAAATCATTAATTACAAATATTGGGCACACCTGTAGAGATTTCAAGATACATCATGACTGCTGCCCATCTTTTGAAACCCACTATATATTTTATGTGATCAATAAATCTTACAAGTTCACAGAATGAAAAGAGTACCGAATACATAAACACCTATTGTTACATAATTCCTACCAATCTCCCCTTCATTACTGCAAGCTGTTCTTTATTAAAATGAACAAACATACATGCAAAAGGATAATCATATTTACTTCTGAAGTGCTAATCCCTAGTAACATGATGTAAAAGTGACCATAAAATATATCTCATTTCTAAGGAACATCTAATGTTGATGTGTTATTTATAATATAGAAATAGAGTAGAATCATTTTTTCATCACAGACTACTCATTCATAGATATGAGCTATTCATACAATGATCTTCAAAATCAGAAGCTACTATTAAAAGAGTTACATACATACAAAATAACAATACTAATTTCAACATCATTCCAAATTTACCTTATAATCCAACATCAGGTATTAATTTTCTGGGAATTATTTTGTTTCTCTTGTCATTCTGAAATCATATTTACAGAATATTGAAGTAAACTTATTAACCTACTTATTTATTTTAATGGAAATTGTCATATATCATAAATTTATGAAATAACACTTTGAATAATATATTGGAAATAGTTTTTGAAATTATACCACTATAATAATGCAACAACAGATATGATAAAAAGAAAAGTTCTATCTTCATGCTTGTGTAAAAATATTTTAATAAAGACTAGCTGACATACACTGATTTTTTTCTCTGAGGCTAGAATATGATAAATATGACAGATAAATGTGATTAAGAATCAAAGCAAGCAATACATATTTAAATACATAGTTAACATTCCACCCTTACGGTCACCCTTTCCTACATATATGTTTCACACATAAGAATGTACTTTATTATCCACCCAATGAATATTATTTAACTACACAATCGGTATCAGTATCTGAGTATATCTTGGTGAATGTATACAGTGTCCTTCCAAATATATTATTGCCTTCATATTTCATTTCAAAAGGATTAACTGGTTTGGTACACATTTATGGCATAGAATATAGCTATTTAATTTATGGATGGATGTATGTATGTATGGATGGATGGGTTTATGGGATGATTGATTTCAATGTGATTTCATGATAGCCATGTTCTAAGATCTAACTCAATTGCTAACTATTCTATGCAAGATTCTCTGATATGGTATTAGAAACAGTTTCTTCTCCTCTGAGGTTTTCCATAGCACTTGGAGCCTTGTTTGTTAAATTGGCCACTTTTTTAAAATCATGATTTTAATTACTTTTTCCTAACCATAGTTCAGATGCTGACATTTCAAGGCTGTTTCAGAGATAGGTTTAAATGTTCAAACAATATCTTTTAAACCTAGAAAACCTGACTTATTGCTCCAACTACTGGAAATAGATATGCACACAACTAAGCATATTACAATATTATCATGGCACACTATATGCTGTAGGACTATAAGGGGTTTACCAGGTGGTGATTGTGGTGGTAGGATTGATCCAGAACAAAGGAGATATTACTTGTCCTGCTATGTCATCCTTCCACTTTGACAGAAGGATAACCAATAGCATAAAGGAGGTCTATTGATAGCTAAATCATATGTAATCAGAGGGAACCAAAAGAATCACAGGAATTTCAACAGTGAAGGTGTTATGTATAGCTAGAATTCAAAATATTCCAAAGCCTAGAAAATTTACTGCATTATTTTGTATTCCCGTAATTAAAAATGCCTTAATTGTACATATTTTCTCTGGTTTTCCTCATTAGACTTCTCATGGTTCTCTCATTTTCTATCTGTCATCAACAGATATAAATTGGTTAAATTTGCATACTATACGAACTCTTGATTAATATAAATTATGCAGAGCAATTTATAAGAGATTGCAATGTCTTCAGCTTGCTATAAGTCAATAGATTTCTTCAGCCTATTGAAGCCAATAGGTAGGGCACATTTTTAAAGAAAAGGAATTTTCCCAAACTGCAAAATATAGATATTTGTTAATAAAACTTTACAAATTACTTTCAGATATGATGTTCATTCACTTAGTTTGGTAAAGCTTAAGAATCACCAAATTTAAAATTATCAGAGAAATGTTTTGATATATAATATTACAAAATTATTTTACTATGAAATTATTAATTTTAATGTAGACAAGTAATTTTTAAAGGAAAATGTTTCCTTTTTTGGATATAATTAGCACTGATTAAATTTAAAATACTTTTTAATATATGATTTAAACTAGCAAAGCAAATTGATAATCAAAACATTCAAGGTAATAGTCTCATAAACATTGCTGATTTATTTTCTTCCATTCTTTCAGGATGTGAGTTAAGATGTACAACATGAAAAAACAAAAGATAATTTAAATATAAATAGGCAATAATAAAATAAGATGCTTTTGAAACATTTTAAAAATTAAAATTGACATAGGTAAATGTCCCAGAACATCATAAAATTTACCATTGTGTATTAATTAAAAGAGAGGCAAAGCATCAAGTATATCAAATTCACACACATTTCATTTTTTTTTTACACTCAAGGGTAATTTTTCAGAAAAAAAAATCAAGTTGCTAAATTTAGTGTCTATCATGCACATGTTAAAATACCATGTTGAAAACCAGGCACTATGAGTTTTTAATTTGAAAATAAGCTGCCCTTTATCTTATGATAAATTGAAGTGTTAGAGTTATTTCAAAAGTTCCTTTCAGCTCTACAAACTAGGGAAAAACAAAAATGATTATTCACAGTTCATCTCTAGGGACTTCATTTATGCATTAAAGCTCTTTTTTTCACTCTTCCAATGTGTTTGAATTATTGTGCTTAAAACACTTTCAATCTAATTTTTTCTATTATTTCTGTTTTGAATGATAAATTTCTTATGTGTTAGATAATAGACACTTTTATTTCTCCACTTATTGGGAGTTTTATCTATAAATGGCCACCTCCTGAGATGAGGGGTGTGGATCTTCCACCTTTGGTTATAGTTTCATAAAGAATGCTGGTATCATTATTTCCAAGGTTGAGAGGGACGATGATGGTGCTTGCTTAACTTTCTCTCCCTTATTTGCTGGGTATATTAGTCAGCCAAAGGGGTGCTGATACCAAAAATCTGTTGGCTTTTTAAAGGGTATTTATTTGGGTTAGTAGCTTACAGTTAACAGGCCATAAAGTACAAGTTACTTCCCTCACCAAAGTCTGTTGCCACATGTTGGAGCAAGATGTCTGCTGGTGTCTACAAGGATTCAGGCTTCCTGGGTTCCTCTCTTCCCAGGGCACATTTCTCTCTGGGCTCAGGTGCTCTACTCTTTCTACATGGCCAGCAGTAGACTATCAGGTGAATGGCTCATCTCTCTTCCCAGGGCCTCAGCCATGCTAATGGAACCTTCTCATCTTCCTCATGTATTTGCTTCTCTGTGTGTTTACTTCCTGGGCTCCAGGATCAAAACTCTCACCTCCCTTCTCTGCGGTGTGGTTTCTCTGTGTGTTCCTACCCACCAAGGGGATGGGGACTCAATGTCCTACTGAAGTGGCCCAATCAAAGCCTTGATCATTACTTAATGAAGTAAAAGTGAAACCTCTGAATCCAATATAATCTAATATGCCAGGAGGAACAAACCAGTTTACAAACATAATCTAATGTCTATTTTTGGAATTCATAAACAATATCAAACTGCTACACTCCACCCTCTGAATTCCAAAAAGACATTACAATATTAAAAAAAAATTCTTAAACGAGTACAATGCTAACTACAGAATCATATCACCATCAGTTTAAAGAAATACAGTTTGTCTTGAGGTAAAGTCCTGTCTGGCTGTAGACCTCTGAAACTAACAAAGCAATTTATCTGTTTCCAATACACAACTGGACAGGCAAAAGATAAACATTTCCATTACCATAGGGAGAAACTGGGAGGGAAACATGAGTTATGGGTCCAGAACAGTTCAGTAAACCTGCAGGGAATACTTCGTTAGATGTCAAAGCCTGAGAGTCATTCTCAAGATGATGGTTTCTTCTCCCTGGGGCCTTATAGGGACCCACCCTTTCCACAGACTTACCTAATGGCCATTTTCTTGGTTCCACCCTCATCAAGCATCTGGGTGTTGGCCAAGCTCCAGACCTCACCTTCCAAGAGCTTTGGGGTGATTGCCACACTTTTCCCAATTTTTGGGTTAGAGTCTTAAGCCCCCTAGTACAGTGAAGTGAAGACAACATCCTCCCTAACCTTTGGCATGCAGACAGGTTCAACCCTCTCAGAGCAACAAGTTGGCAACCTGGCCTTCCCTAATCTATGGGGGACAGGTCCAACCCTCTCAGACTTATGGGGTGGTGACTTTAACCTCCCTAATTTTGGGGAATGTGCTCCACGCTTTCTACCCTGTGGTGGCAAAACTCTCCCTGAACATTGGTGGGAACATCAACCCTCTTCAATGGCCACGGCAAACTCACTCTTTCTGTGCACATGGGTGGGCTTCCTCCCTTGGTCTAAGGCAATATTTTAATTTTGGATCTCAGCTTCCATGGTTTTCCTCTTAAAGCTGTTTCTCCTTCAATCTCTCCTTTCCATGTCCTTTTTAATCCAAGCTGACAATGGTTTTGTTCATACAGATCTCTCAAAAAGGATGTTAGTTTAGTATGCAAAGCAGGGATCCACACCATCAGACAGTAAGACTTTCCACAAGTCTTTCCTAGATAACTGCATCTTCAATCTTGATTTACAAGTTCCAAGTTCTCAAATGGGGCACTATCATCTGGAGACTTGATTTCCAGAGGCTTGAAATTTCCAGAATCATTTTTTGGTTTCTTTGTACCCAACAGTTCAGTCCTCAGCTTATCTCTCTCTTCTAGCATTTTGCTATAAGCTTCAAGGAGAAGACAAGCCACAATCTCTGTTTACTTTGGAAAGTCCTTCAGCTAAATGCCCAGGTTCACCATTTTTGAATTCTGCCTTCCATAAAACACCAGGAGTTAATTTTGCTAAGTTCTTTGCAACTTTAAAACATGGATCACCTTTCCTCTAGTTTCCAATAATAATTTCATCATTTACTACTAAGGCATCATAAAAAGTCTCTTCAAAGCACTCTAGGACTTTTCTATCAAACATCCCACAATTTCTTCAAAAAATACCCCTTACCATGTAGAAAACCATTCCAGCATTTTGGTAATCACAAAAGCACTACCTCACTCTTGGTACCAAATTTTGTATTAGTCACTCAAACAAGTACTGATGCAAAATACCAGAAATCAGTTGGTTTTTATACAGGGTATTTATTTGGGATAGAAGTTTATAGTTA
Organism: Cabassous unicinctus; assembly: GCA_029593785.1. NCBI lineage: Eukaryota > Metazoa > Chordata > Mammalia > Cingulata > Chlamyphoridae > Cabassous > Cabassous unicinctus. The sequence continues at coordinate 44,529 of JAQZBX010002832.1, read as the reverse complement.
CCAGGCCATAAAGCATAAGTTACTTCCTTCACCAAAGTCTGTTGCCATGTGTTGGAGCAAGATGGCTCCTGATGTCTTCAAAGGTTCAGGCTTCCTGGGTTCCTCTATTCCCAGGGCTCATTTCTTTACAGGCTCAGCTGCTCTGCACTCTCCACAAGACCAACTATAAACTATTAGTTGAATGGCTCATCTCTTTTCCCAGGGCCTCTGCCATAATGGAACCATCTCTCCCTCCTCACATATCTGCCCCTCTGTGTGTTTACTTCCTGGGCTCCAGGATCAAAACTCTCACCTCTCTTCAGTGCAGTGCAGTTTCTCTGTGAGTTCCCACTCACCAAAGGGGTGGGGACTCAAACGCCTACTGACGTGGCCCAATCAAAGCCTTATCATTATTTAATCAAGTAAAAGTGAAACCTCTGAATCCAATATAATCTAATATGCCCAGAGGAATAAACCAGTTTACAAACATAATCTAATGTCTATTTTTGGAATTTATAAACAATGTCAAAGTGCTACACTGGGCAATAAGTAGAAATGGGAAGGAAGAGGGAAAAATGGTCACTGTTTAAAAATGAAAAATAAGATCAATAATTAGAAAATTTCTTGTGTCACTCAACCAATTAACATGAAATGTGCAACATGAGGATCATTATTGAACTGATAAGGCAAGAAGTTGAAGGTCTACACAGAGACACCCTGAAACATTAACAGAATTATGTCATACCTCTCTAGAGGTCTATAGAATCATAGCTTTCTCTAGGCCAGGGTAGTGAAAAGTAAGTAAATAATTCAGAAAAATCATCACCTTATTGAAAAACACTCTGGAGAAAAAAATTACCCTAAACAGGGATTATTTAAAGATTTAAATACATAAAGTTTTTGAAGATGTTTGCTGAATGAATGAGGGATCTGAATGACATGATAATAATGCAAGTCACCTCAAGTCTGCTCTTAACACTTAAAAATACATCAGCATATTATATTTTACTCTTTTCCTCTTAAAGGACAATACAGTGGAAAATTGTTCTGAAACAGAATAAAAGTATGTTAACACCTTTTTAAAATATTGTATGTAAGTGTTAAATACATCATTTTAAACCACATTGTCAATAATTTGCAAATTCTTCTATCGTTTTTCCATTATGTTTTAAAATTGAGTTTAAATTCAACTTGTATTAATCAAAAAGTTTTCAAGTAGTTTTTAATATTTTGGACAGAACTCCAATAGAATTTAATACACAAGTTAAAAATAGCAAGATAGGATTTCACTGAAAGTGTTATGATTCATAAAACCCTAAATATAAATAAGAGTTTGATTTCATTAAATACTGGGCAACCAGATTTTGCTTAAAAATTATTGTCAGAAAGTTTATAGTGCTCTTAATGATCATTAGATATACAAGAATTTGCCAGGAAACAGAAATGTGCTAAGATATTTTAACAAAAATGGTTTTATACAAGGAATCATATACAAAGCCTATGAAACTGTGACTGTTGACTTAGAAAAATTAGGAAATGCCAAAAATGAAAGTAAGTTACCACTAATGAGCCCAGCTGCTTCTAGCACTAAAGCACATCATCCAAAGCTTCTGAAAACAGCAGTTTTGTATGGTCATGCCTGCTCTCTTCTCAAGTATCCATCTCACACTGCCAGAGGACAATAATGGATTTCTCTATCGTCTGTCTTCCAAATCTCACTTAAATGTCCTGTGTTTCAAGAAAGAGTTTAGAACTTTGGTGATGGTGCTAGTGTTTATGTAGAACACTCACAATAAAACTGATATGGTATTAAGTCAAGCAGAGTGTTTACCATAAAATACATACCTCCAAAATTTTAATTTTACTCTTACTTTGTGCTCTTATTAGAAACCTAGGTGTTAGCTGACAGGGTATCCCCCAATTGCTCAGTTACATGATGACATCCTTTCCTTATTATTTAATATTGGAACACAAATATAACCTTTAATATTACAAAGTACAAGGTTGGGCTTATGTTTAAGCTGGTCTCCTTTTGTTTTCATCTTCTAATTTCTCTGAAATATCAACCATGCTTATATCTTGACTCATTAGGTAGCTTCTCTTTTATGTTCTCTGTCCACCAAGTCTTGGCCCTGAGCCCTCTAATGGCCAGGACTAGGGCAAGGCAAGTGAGGCACCTGAGTGTGTAGAATTTAAGTAGATCTGGAGGCCCAGTTGCCTTCCCCTAGTCTTGACCCTGAAGCCCTCTATAGACTATTTCCCATGTCAGATCTTACTGAAGGTTTAGGAGTAACAAGGTGTGGTGGGAGACCAGAATTATATAATATCATAGGAAAGCAAACCACTAAAATTGAATTTCAGACATCCTTGATCCCAAAACATCTTTCTGTGATGCAGAGGGTTAAGTTAATCACATTCCCCAGTCCAAACTGCATGTTGTCATCATTGGTCTGTGCAAAGCCATTGCTTAATTTTCATGTTTATTTCAAGTTGTGTTATTCATTCTTCATAGACTTTTGTCCCCATAAACTACTTCCAATCACCTGACCCTCTAAGTATTTCTTTTGATCTGAGAAATGTATCTTTTTATTTGACTTCAAATTGTAAAAATATAAATTTTACATGCATATCTTTTAAACTTGCATGCATTTTATTTTTAGATCTTGTTTTGCAATTAATACTTTTCACTTATCACCATTTCATTAAGACCAGTCCATGTATCTATGTGTAATCTAATCCTTTGCTTCCAATTTCTATGTAATATTCCATAGTGTGCTGCCACCATACTCAACCTGCCCATCTCCCAAAGGTGAGTATTGAGGTGACCTCCCAATCTCTGTCTCTAGATAATGCCACAACAAGGATTCAAATATGTAATTGCTATACTTTTTTACTTTGCTTCCATTCTTCCTCCATGTTTTATTTTAACATCTTTGTTTTCTAAGACACTTAAATCACACCCTAATGGTATCTTTTCTCATCTCCTTAACCTAAGAGCCCCTTTTGAATAGACTGTATGAAACAAATATTACTCCCAGAAAAATTGAGCTCTATTTGTTATAGTCTAGGCTACCCAGATAATGCCTTTGGGCTTTATCTTTAATACAGAGAGTGTCAGTGTAAAAATCAAGCTTCTCCCTCATAACAGATTCAGAGAACTGTAGTTTAAAATGACTTTTTTCCTTCTGTGTAATAAGATTTTAAAATAATAAAATTGTTTACAAGTTATATAGAAATATTAACAAAATATAATGTATTTTACAATTTTACAATTTTATCCATGAACTTTCACCCCCTGTCCCAAAGTGACTGCCTCCATGAATTACTTAGGTTTAGCTGAATCTCACTGTGGAATAAAATAAACAATTTTGGAGTACTATTTTATGTTTCAATCAAATGAGGCAGTGTCGTTTTAAGTGTGCATTGCAAATTCCAGGCTTTACCTTAAATTTAAAAAGCTCAAAGAGAGGCTCACTTCTAGTAGTTGAAAGCGGAAGACTCCAGGCATTTGGATTTCCTCCTATACCTCACTTGCCATTGCACATTATCTCCCAGCAACAGCTGGTGACACACAGACACTCTGCCTCAAGGAATGCTCTCTTTCCCCCTTCCATCTGTTTCAGGCCATTTACTTCAGAAATAAAACACTGTTTTAGCTCGTCTGCATACAACATCTTATCCACAACGTAATTTAAATCCCTAATTTCAGTTAGGGGAAGCAGATTTTGCACTTTTGAGGCTCATTTTACTTTAAAAACTAGCTGAAGTTGAAGGTCTTCACAATCTGATGATCATATAGAAATTTTTCATAGTAGAAAGATATACAGCGTCTATTTTAGCAAAAGAAAGGAAAGCACTTATGTCAATAAGTTTGAAAGTAAAATATGCTGATACTGTTTCTGAGGTCGAAAAGTAAATCTAAGTGACCAATATTTTATTTTCAACGGAGACCAGCAAGGATCTGAAAATTTTCTAAGGCCTTCTACAGCGACGTTCCTGCGTTCTACTGCTTTTGATTGGGAACAGCAGTAGACATGGTGGAGAGGGGGGCAGCAGCCGTGCTTTCTTTTGTTGCTTCTTCATACCTTACTCCAGAAAAAGATATTATTTTGAATGCCTAGACCATGATGATGATAACGTGTTCTCTTTTCTTATCTTTCCTTCTCTCTCGTGTTTGTTCCTCACTCCCACCTTCCTTTCCACCCTCCTCGACTCCCTCCCTCACTCTCTCCTTCCTCCCTTTCTCCCTTCCTCTCTTCCTTCCTTCCTTACACTTTCACCACATGATTTACCAGAACACAGGCTTGGGACTCAAACTACAGAAGTATGAAGCAAGGCTAACAGAAGGGTAGCAATTTATGTGTGACTCTAGACAAGTTATTTAACATGTTTAAATCTTAGTTTCTTCACCTGAATAATACGTATCTATTTCATAGAGCTGTTGGAAGGATGAAATGAGATGTTTCATTTAACATACTTAGCACTATGTCCTGTTGTAAGGCATCAAGTATAAGCTAATGTAAGTGCTACAAAAATAATTAGATGCTCTTTTCTCTAGATTGTTTCTTTTTTTTTTTTAACTTTGTTTTTAAAGAAGTTTTAGATTATAGAAAAATTACATCAAAAATATAGGGAATTCCCATATACCCCATGTTCTCCTTGTCTTGCATTTTCCCATATTAAGAACATTAATAACATGATTCCCGGGGATGAGCTTCCCTTGCACTGAAGTATTATTACCAAGCACCAACTGGTGATGCATTTGGAAAACACCTTGATCAAAAGGGGAAATATTAAATACAAATGAGTTTTTATGGCTAAGAGAATTCATAGTAAGTCAGGAGGTTATCCAGAGGTTATGCTTATGCATGTCTCAGGAGGGTCTCACTGATTGCCACAGAAAACAAAGCCTCTAGCAGCAGAGTTCCCAAAGGCTCTAGAGACATCTAGACACTAAAGTCAGGAAAGATAACCCCAGGAAATTGGTGCCCCATTGATGGGCCTTACCTTGGAATATATGATAACCTATCTGTGATGGTTAGGTTAATGTTACAACTTGGCCAGGCAATTGTGCCCAGTTGTTTGGTCAAGCAAGCAATGGGCTAATTGTAATACAAGGACATTTATGGGCTTAATCATCAGTGAGTTTACTGCATTGATGGCTAATTACAACTACGATCAACCTGGGAGATTGCCCTCAGCAATGAGTGATGTTTTATCCAATCAGTTAAATGCCTTGAAAGGGGAAGTGATTTCAGCATTCAGAGAGAATTTCCCAGCTCATCTTTGAACAGCCAATGTCTCCTGGAAACTCATCAAGTACCTTCATTGGACTTAATGGTTTGCAGCCTGTCTGTGGAACCTGGACTTGTGCATCCCCACGGTCACATGAAAGAATATTATAAAATCTCATACTATTTACAGATATCTCCTGTAGATTCTGTTCTCTAAAGAGCCCTGATTAATACACTATCCTTACACTTTATCCGAGTTAGACTCATTTATAATTTTCCTATGCATGATCATTCTGCCCCTTTTATTTGAACCTATAATTAGCACTATACCCAGTACATATATGTCCCAGAAACAAATCTTCTGGCTGATCATATGCCAGTTGAGCCCTGAATCTCAGCATAGTTGCAGCCAACACCTACTCTCCAGTTCCTCAGACTTACACAGGACAACTAACAAAAGGATGATGACGGACAACGCCCATCCCAAAAAACAGAGTATCTGCAACTGCAAGTAAGACAGTTCCATCCATCTGCCCCATGGGATCTAAGCCTTCTCTCAATCATAAACAGAATGGTAATCACCATCCCACAATCCTCAGGACTGAGGAATGAACAAACATAAGGGGGAATGCAACTATGGACTAAAGTAGACTTATTATTCTAGTAATGGAAGAACTTATAACATTGATATACAGACAGTGGTCACTAGACATTCTGAGGGAAAGGAGAGGGAAGAATTGATAGAACATGGGGCTTTTTTGGAACATTGGAATTGTTCTGCATGATATTGCAATGACAGATACAAGTTGTTATACATTTTGACAAAACCTCTAAAATTGTGCTGTGCAAAGTATAAACCATAATGTACAATATAGGCCATGGTTAGTAACAATGCTTCAGTATGTGTTCATCAATTGTAGCAAATGTACCACACTAATGAAAGATGTTGTTAATGGGGGGAGGTGTTGGAGGGAGAGGAAGTAGGGTATATGGGAATCCCCTATATTTTCTATGTAACATTTTTGTAATCTAAAACTTCTTTAAAAATAAAGAAAAATAATTACATTAAAAAAAGAAAAAGCTTCTTTGAAAATATAAACAAAGTTATGCAGTGATGCTCACAAAGTCTCTAGACACATCTGGGCACTATAGACAGAGCACACAACCCCAGGAAATCGGCACCCTATTGGTAGGCCTTACTCTGGATTGTTTCTGATTCTTCCTTATTTCAAAAAAGGGAAACTTCTTTCATACTTATTTTGAATTAATCTTTTGGTTTGAGGAGATGAAAAGAATAAAATTCTTATTCCTAATATGGATTTTTAAAAGATTTCATTCTGTCTTCCTAAATTCACTATTGAAAAAAAATTGATTTTGTTTGGCAAAATCAATATTTATGTCACTGTCTCCTAATGTACAAGTGTTTCTGTTTTAGTGGAATATTTGCTTTTTAAATAGTTTTGTTTATATGGTGTATATATTTTTTGCTCATTCTCAAGTGAACACTTTTCATCTTTGGATGGGAAAAGTAGAAAATATGGTTAAATTTGTTCTCCTTTTCAGCTGTTTCTAAATTTAGATATTTTTTTCTCAAAAAGCAATACAACATATAAAAACAGACTATGATTTAAATTTTTAAAATAATTTCCTACATTCAAGAAGGAGGACATTAAAACTCTCTCGTGTCCTCCTTCTTTGTGACTTTATTTCTCCCAGGTTCTACATCAAAACTCTAACTTTCTCCTCTCCATGTCCTACTGACATGGCCCAATCAAAGTCTTAATCATTATTTAATCAAGTAAAAGTTAAACCTCTGAATCCAATCCAACCTAATATGCCGAGAGGAACAGACCAGTTCACAAACATAATCCAATATCTATTTTTGGAATTCATAAACAATATCAAACTGCTACACTTTCCAAACTGAATAAGAAAATTATGGAAGTTTTGGATATTACTATGTGGCAACTACACTCCAAAAAGTAAATAATTTAGATGAAATGGATAAATTCCTAAAAATAGACATTATTGAAAATGATGTAAGAAGAAATAAAAAATATGAATAGACCTATAAAAAGAAATTGAACTCTTAATTTAGTAACATTCCACAAAAGCCAAGGCACAGATGATTTCACTGGTGAATTCTACCAAACAAATAAGAAATAATAACAATTATTCACAAGTCATTCAAAAAATCAAAGAAGAGGCAACACTTTCTAATTCATTCTATGAGACCAGTATTGCACTAATAATTAAACCAAAGACATCACACAAAAAATAAATTACAGACCGATATGTCTTAGCAATTATATTCAAAAACACTCAACAAAATACTAGAAAACTGAATTTAGCAACATATCAAAACAATTCTATACCATGACTAAGCGGAATTTATGCCAAGAACGCTGGGTTGGTTTAACATCTGAGAATCAATTAATTTAATGCTCCACATCATTAAATTAAGGAACAAAAATGACATGATCATCACAATAGATGCAGAAAAAGCATTTGAAAAATTCTAACACCCTTCATGAGGAAAAAAAAAACCCAAAAATAAGAAATAAAAGATAACTTCATTAACTTGATATAAGACCTTTATGAAAAATAAACAGCTAATGTATCACTTAATGAATAAAGAATGAATGCTTTCATCCTAAGATCAGAAACAAGAAAAGGATGTCTGCTATTACTATTTCTATTCAACATTGTACTGGAGATTCTAGCCATGGCAATAAGGCAAGAAAATAAAATAAAATTACTTTTTTTTTATCTCCACAAGGGTGGTAGTACTCTCTCTCTCTCATTCTTGTTTTTAGTAATTTGAATCATCTTCCATTTTTCTTGGTCAGTGTATTTGTCAGGCTTCTTTAGGAAACAGAACTGACAGGCGATATCTGTAAATAACATGAGATTTTATAAAATTCTCTAACAGGACTGTGGAATTCCACAGGGCAGACTGCAAACCAGGGGCTTCTATGAAGGTCCTTGATGAGCTCCCAGGAGACATTGGCTGTTTGAAGTGGAGCTGTGAATCTCTCCCTGAATGCTGAAATCACTTCCCCTTTTAAGGCTTTCAACTGATTAAATAAGACATCCCTCATTGCAGAAGGCAAACTTCTTGGTTTATTGTAAATGTAATCAGCCATCTATGCAATCAACTCACTGATGATTAAAATCCATCAAATGTCCTTGTATTACAATTGGCCCAGTGCTTGCTTGACCAAATAACTGCACACCTTTACCAGCCTAATTGACACATTAGCCTAACCATCACAGTCAATGTACTTGAGGTTTGAATTTTTTTAAAATCTTTTCTTAGAACCAATTTTTGTTTCATTGATTTTTACTTTTTCTATTTTCTATTGAATTAAAATTTGTGCTAACCTTTGTTATTTCTTTCTCTCTCCTTATTTTAAGTTTAGTTTGGAAAGTTGGATTATAGACTTGAGAACATTATTCTTTATATATATATAAGTACAGTAATACATTTTCTCCTAAACACTGCATTAGCTGCATCATGTAAGTTTCAGCATGTTGTTTTTGAACTTCACTTTTAATTTTCCATTTCTATTTGGTATGAAATGGTATCTCATTGTGATTTTGATTTATATGTCACTAATGGTTAATAATTTTGAACATCTTTTCATGTGCTCTTTGGCCATTTGTATATCTTTGTATTTTTTTCTTTCATTTTACATTTTTAATTAGAGAAGTTTTGGGTATACAGAAGAATCATGAATGGAATACTGGATTCCCATATACCACCTTATTATTAACAGCTTGCATTGCAGATTTTTATAACTGTACTATTTACTATAATCTATCCTTTAACTTACATTTTACTGTTTCTGTAGTGTAGTTCCATGAATTTTTAAAAATTTTCTATTTTATTAACATGTATAGAACATAAAATTTCCTTTTAATCATATTCATAAATATATAAATATATTTCAGTGCTGATTATTGCATTCACAATGTTGTGCTACCACCACCACCTGTTACCAAAATATTTCCATTATTCTAAATAGGAACTCTATATATTTTAAGCCTTAACTTCCTATCCTGGCAACCTATATTTTAGACTCTGACTTTATGAATTTGTGTCTTCTAATATTTCATATCATTGAGTTCATGCAATATTTGTTCTTTTGTGTCTGGCTTATTTCACTCAACATGGTGTCACCAAGGTTCATCTATGTTGTCACAGGCATCAGGACTTAATTCCTTTTTATGGCTGAATAATATTCCATTGTTAGGAATTTAGTTTTAATTTTCTAAAGTGAAATTATAAAGATTAAAAAGTCATATTTAATATAGTGATATGGTAGTTCCTAATATTGGTTTTCTTTTTAATTTAATTAAACTGGATAAGCTGTTAAACTTCTAACATGTTTCAGGCACCATTAAAGGAACTGAGAAAAAGAGAAAACAAAGATCCAGTTTCTTCACTCAAAGAGCTTACAGTTTAAAAAATGAGAAGATATATGAATAAAGCAGTCAAAATAAAATATTACAAATGCAACAATAGAATCATGCACAAGGCACAGCATCATCAGTATGTGTACAATTACCCTTAAGATTTGAGGTTGCTTCCTAGAGCAAATAAGATGTGAACTTTAATAAGAGAATAAATCAACTTTTCCAAACAGAGAATAGATTTACAATTTAGAAGAGAGAATTAAATCAGTGAATTACAACCTCCTATAGAGTATGAGGTAAGGAATACTTTTTTACTGTAAAGGTAACAGGTTAGGAGTCTTTGGATAAGAAAGGAAGTAGTTTATGACATTCGTTTCTGGTGTTCTGTAGGTGACAAAAGGTATAGCCCTTTGGTGTTGATCAAACAGGCTATCAGCTTAGGTCTTTAATTAATTTGTAGAAGGATATAGCACCATCCAAATATTTATTTATTTATTTATTTATTTATTTAGGAGGTACTGGGGATTGAGCCCAAGACCTTGTACATGAGAAGCAGATGCTCAAACCACTGAGCTACACCCACTCACCATCTATATGAATTTTTAAGTAAAATACACGAAAAGGGTAGTGAAAGAAGGAAAGATTAGTTTATTTAGAGCAATGGCTGAAAAGACATGAACATAGACCAAATAAATAAGAGACATAGGAAGTTTCCTATACTCATATCATACTAATCAGCAGTAAGCATCATTATATCCTCCTGGGATATTCTAGAGGTAGTGAGTTCCTTTCAACTGTGCTCTAGATTGTTCTTCCAATGGATTTCACCCCTACCTCCCACCTTTATTTCCATTTTTACTAGCTCCCCTCCCTATATAGAAAGCATGTTATTTTTCATCTATAGTCTTAACTTTTACTATTACTAATAAATTCCTTAATACTGTCCTTCATCATCTGTTCCCTGATCATTTTTCAACCTTTTCTGCTACAACATAAACTAATTATTAGTGGGTTTGCCTAAAGTGATAATAAAACAGACATAAAATAAAACAGAACAATATTTCTGCATTAATAATGTTTGCCTTCTATTGTGAGGGAAAAGGAAGATAATAAACAATAATAAAACTTGCAATTTTTGTTGAAAACATAGATCAAGGTCAAGGGAATTAGGAGTTCGGGTTTGGAGAAAATTTTATTTTATATAGCGTGACAAGGGCAGGTATCACTGAGGAGATATTTGTGCAATGACTAAAAGTATATGTAAATTGTAACTTACACAATTCCCCCTTCCCTTGCACTATTTTCCCATTACTTCTCACCTTCTAATATATTATATAAATTTCTTATTTATTATGATTTTCCACCACCTAAGTGATAACAATTATAAAAAAATTATGGATATTTGCCAGTCTTATTTGTTGATCTCTAGTTTCAGGAATATTGCCAGGCACATAGTAGTCTCTCAATAAATATTTGATGACTGTATGTGTCATATTGATTTGGAACTCAGTCACATTTGAAGAAAGCATTGAGTTAAAATGAATCTGGCCAGTACCTAGACTCATATATTTTGAAATAAGAGTTTACACGTAATACCCTTGTGAAAAAATTCAAACGTATTCTTGGCTCCATATATCAGTCTCTCAAATTAATGCCAATGTGTAAAGCCTGAAGCAATGGCAGCTGGAACAGCATATGCCACTTTGCTTCCTACTGTTTCACAAGGATGCAGTGAATACAGCAGAAACAGAAATGAGAGCAACAAAGATTATACAAATATCCCGGCAGCATAGTTAAGTTTTTAATGAGCACGTGTACTGTGGCTATCAGTCTAAATATCAGAAGTCTAAACATTTAATTCCCTAATGTGAAAGAAATTTGCTCCAAAATTAGAACAGAATTTCAAGACAGAATGTCTGAGTTCCATTTAAATCTGCTCAGGCTTATTTCTGAAATACTTTTCCCTGTTTAGTGATAGTACAGCTATGATTTACTGATTGCTAACTAAACACTGGATACATTTTCAAATTTAATTTTCTTGAGATTCTTACAAGATAGAATTTATTATCTGTTGTACAGTAGAGAAAGCAAAGATGAGAAATGTTAATAACTTGCCTCAAAATCACATGGTAAGTGGTGTAGTAGAGCTTTGAAGCTGGGTATACCAGTATTCAAAGTTCATGCTTTTAACCCTTATTTCATGCTTCTACCCTTTAAATTTCAAAAAGAACAGTATCATACCAAGAAAAAATGTATTGTACAGAATTGTTTACTAATTATTTTTAAAGACAGAAAGGAACATATCTGCATTTAATTATTTTTTAAATTTATTTCTCCCCACCCCTCCCCCATTGTTTTGGGCTCGCTGTCTGCTCTGTGTGTGTTCTTCTGTGTCTGCTTGTCTTCCCTTTAGGTTGCACTGGGAACCAATCCTGGGACCTTCTGGAGTGGGAAAGAGGCGCTCAATCTCTTGTGCTACCTCAGCTTCCTGGGCTCTCCTCTGTGCCTCTTGTTGTTGCATCATCTTGCTGCACCAGCTCTCCCTGTGGTCCAGCACTCCATGCAGGCCAGCACTTCTGTGCGCACCAGCTCTCCTGCACGAGCCAGCACTCCGCGTGGGACAGCTCACGGCATAGGCAAGCTTGCCTTTCACCAGGAGGCCCTGAGAATCGATCCCTGGACCTCCTATTTGTTAGACAGGAGCCAATCGCTTGAGCACATCCATTTCCCCATAATTGCATTTCAAAGAAAGAAAAATTAGATTCTTGTTTTACAATCTATATTTTTCAGGAGATTAAGAGTAATCTGATATCTACATATCAAGTTTGAAGAAATTGTAAACTTATATACTTGAGTCTTTACAATTTATTTTTTTAGAGAGGTTATATGTTTACAAAAAAGGTATGCAGAAAATACAGAGTTTCCATAAAACTCCCCTCCAGGGCACAGTTTTATTTATTATTACCACTTTACATTAGTGTTATAACTTTGTTACAAGTGGTGAAACAATATTAATATAACTGTGCTATTAAATATACTCCAGAGATTACATTAAAGTTCACTGTGCTGAACAGACCTATGATTTTTAAAAAATTTAATACAGTAATATAGTACACCCTAAAATTTTCCCTTTGTACCACATTCAAACATATATATATATGTATATAACATATATATATTCAGGTATGTTAATTACATTTACATTGTGGCGCTACCATCAAAATTGTCCATTAACAAAACTTTTCAGTTATTCCGAACAGAAACTCAGTACCAAAACTATACCAATTAAGCATTACATTAATTTCTCATTCCTTAACACCCCCCCAGTGCCTGGAATCCTATATTCTAGTTTCTCACTCTACGAATTTGCTTGTTCTGATTATATATAATATCTGTGAGATTATACAATATTTATTTTTTAGAGTCTGGCTTATGTCACTCAACAGGGGTCATCCATATTGTCGCTTGTATCAGAACTTTATTACCTTTTATAGGTGAATAATATTCCTTTGAATGTATATATCACTTTTTTTTATCCCTTCACCTCCCGAAGTTCACTTGTGTTCATTCAATCTTTAAGCAATGGTAAATAATGTCAATCTGAATTTAGATGTGAAAATTTTTCTTTGAGTTCCTTGCTTTCAATCCTTTTGTGTATATACCTGGAATTATGATTGCTGGGTCATATGGTATTCTATACTTAAGTTTCTGAAGAATCTCTAAAGTGTTTTCACCAGCAGCTGCACCATTATACATTCTCACCAACAATGAATGAGTGTTCCTTTTTTTCCACATCTTGTTCAATACTTGTTATTTTCCATTGTTTAAATAGTAGCCATTCTACGCGATGTAAAATGATATCTCATTGTGATTTTTTGATTTGCGTATCTCTGTGAATATTTTCATGTGCATTTAGCCGTTTGTATATTTTCTTTGGAGAAATGTCTCTTCAAGTCTTATGCCCATTTTGTAATTGGGGTTTTTGTCTTTGTGCTGTTGAGTAGTAAGAGATAGTTATATATTGTGGAGATTAAACTCTTATCAGATATGTGGTTTCCAAATATTTTCTACCAGTCTCTAGGTTTGTACTCTTCCAGTGTGTTGATGATCTATTACATTGTTCAGATTCAAGAACTGGTTATCAACAATATTCCTTATATTTACTTACCCAATTTGCATTAAATTTGTTAAACAAAAGTAACTATTTAGGTCATGAGTTAACCCCTGAAGGGTAATCATTTATCCCTTGATCACCTCAATACAATCCAGAGTTCTCCCTGACCTATAACTTAAAGACAACTTAGAGGATTTGGGGGACTTGCTGGTTACTGCTTCCAATGGGTCCATATTTTCTCTTAATAATTTATCTCTACAAATCAACTAAAATTCTCAGCCTCTGAACCATTACCATGGGACAAATAGCATGAATTGGCTTTTACCCAACTAAAAGGAGCCTTAATGTAATCACTAAACCTTAGGTTTACCTAATTAAATCTAACGTTTTACACTGTTTGTCCATGAAAATCAAAATCAAGCCTTGGGAGTTCTCACTCAAAGACACGGAGGTCAGCAGAACCTCAAAGTTTAGTATAGTTAGATTCAGGAGCAAAAGAACTCCAGTCATCTTGGTTAAGACATCTTTTGGTAGAAGTGCCACACTTGATATGTCAGCTTTTAATTTTAGGGAAACATTAGCATATATCAGCTAGCAGATTGACTTCTTATGAAATATTACTGAGTTCTCCATCAAATATCCACCTTGACCACTGCAAGATTTTAAACTATGCAACACTTTTGCCCTAACCTGAAGGAGAAACACATGATTATGAAATTGTAGTTTCCCAATTATTTTTGCCATGACAAGATTTACAAAAAACTTCTTTGACTAACCCAGACTTAATTTATTTTTTGTAGATAGATCTTAAGACAGAAACAGGAAACTATCAGGCAGGTTGTGAAATAACCTCGACTATGGAATTAATTGAAAGTCGGTCATCTTACAACTTCCCATCAGCTCATCAAGCTGAGTTAAAAAAAAAAAAAAAAAACCTTAACTAGAGCCTGTAGTCTAGTCAAAAGGAAAACTATCAATATCTGTAGTAGAGATAAATTTTGAGTAGTTGTTCATGTTTCTGGAATATCATGAAACAACAGGTTTTCCTGACCTCTTCAGAAACCCCAGTAAAGTATGGTAAACAAGTAGCTAAACTATTAGAAACAATATTATTACCTGAAAAAAATAGCTACAATAAAAATAGAGGATCACACTAAAAAAACTGAGTGAGAATCCAAAGTAAATACTGTCAGCAAGCAGCTCAACAAATTAGCTAACAGCAAAACTTTATGTCAAAATTAAGTTCTCCATAAGACTAGTCAAAAAGAAAGGACAGGAAACAAAGCCACTGTAAAAGAGCTGGCTAACTATCAATTTTCAGCTTCTGAATATGAAAAAGATGATTGGTGACAATGGGGATGGCCACCTGGTCATCCCATAAACTTTAAAAAAAAAAACAACCTCTGATCAGAAGCCTTCCTGAAATAACCCATCATGGTGTCCAGAAAATGAAAGACGTCATTGCCAAATAATGGTGGGGAAATTTTTGACAATTAGCGAAAGTATATTTATAATACAAGCTATACTTGCCTAATTCTTAACCTAGGAAAAACCTATTAAAGTGGAACCTGAAATGTCAGATCCCCATACAGAGCTATTTGAACACGGGCAGGTGCCCTTTATTCATTTATACTCAGATCTATGAAATATAGCTATGTTTTTGGTAATGACTTATATGTTCTCTGGATAGGTTGAGGTGTTCTCTTGCCAGAAGGCAGATTCAACTACAGTAGCTAAGAAACTGTTAGGAAAAATGGTTCCCGACTGGGGAGTTCCCTTTTTGCTCTATAGTGACTGTGAAGTCATTTCACTGGTCAAATAATTATAAAGTTTTGCCAAGTCATCACCATTCATCAATACTTACATGTTCTTACTGTTCTCATTCCTCTGTTAAGCATAAATGGTATACTAAACTGAATAAATAAGTGTTGTATTAAAACTGAAACTGTCGAAATTATCCAAGACTCTAGACTTACCTTAGTCTAGAGCCCTACTACTGGTGTTTATGTCTATAAGATCTACACCTTCTGGAAAACACCATTTGACCCTATATGAGATTGTCACTGCACAACCTATGCTCTTGGGTGGTAAAGAGTTCCCTGAGTGACAAAAATAAATAAATAAATAAATAAACAAACAGGGCAGTCTCCAATATTGCAAGGGATTAATGGAATACTCTTAAGATTATATTCAACAGGTCCAAGAGGCTTTTAGGTATACTCCATCACCATCAAACTGCCTGCCTCACAACCTGCAACCTGGTGACTTTATACACTTGAAGAGACATCAAAAACTGCCTTGAAATATCACTGGAAAGGACATTTTCAGGTGTTGTTAACTTTTCATACTGTTGTTAAATTACAGGGAATAGAGTATTGGATCCATATCTCTCAGCTAAAACAGGCACCACTCCTACAACAGTTAAGTAAGACTGCGACTGACTCAAAATTAAAATAATAAAAAAGTTTCAGAAGCAGATGACTTCTGAGGTGGTCAGCTTTCCCAAGATTGTGGAACAAATTAATGATGTCACAAGGTAGACAGCTGACTCCCACAGAACAAGAACTCATTTTACTTAGTTCTAATAGTTACAACAGTTATGACTGTCAAAGCATTTCTATTTAACCCTTTCAAAGTCCTATTTGCATACTTTTTCTCATTTCAAAAATGATTCTATTGTTCCATAACATTTGCTTATTCACAGGTTTGGGTAGTCATCCTTACACACAAGACATACATGCCTTAAGCTCAATAGCAAATCTTTCTGATTTTTGAATTTGCCATCACATCCCAGAAACCAAACATTCAGAGATTTTGCTTTTGCCAGTAAGTTACTTCTTTTCGTATGAACTTTTGGTGTGTGGCTCAAAGAAGTGGAAGGCTCTCCTAATTACAATTATGATAAATCCTTTTTCCTCTTTCCTTTCTAATAACATAAAACCAAATATCCATTAAGCATTTTAGATAACCAAATTAGTAGAAACTTTTTAGGATGATGAAAACAAACCAAACAGTGTGACTAACTTCTTGGCTTCAAATAAATCTCATCTCAAGGAGTATTACAGAAAAGCATACCAAAACAAAGTCCAAGTTTGAAATCTTACTCTATTGACTCCTGCTTTTCATCCTGGGAGACCATGCACCCACTTGCCAAAGCGTTCATCAACCATTCCTCAAACTGTCCAGACATAAATTTGAACAAAATCCTACCTTTATCCATCAAAGAAATTGGATTATATTTACATTGTGAATACAGACTTAATTGAACTTTACACCCCAATACACAAGGACTTTTTGAATTTGGGTATTTGGTACTCAGCCTCCAACTTCTAAATACTCTAGAAGCTAGCCACATTTTAAATAATTGGGTCTTTTGCACCTTACCTCAAAAGACTTTCTAAAAAGTCTAAATAATTGAGCTTTCATCTTTCACTTCTTGTTTTTTATCTGTTATGATTTTTATTATTATTTTCATTTTGGTAATTTTTAAAAATTTTATTTTTAAAGAAGTTTTAGATTACAAAAATGTTACATGGAAAATATAGGGGATTCCCAATATACCCACTCCCTCCCCCTTCCACACTTTTCCCCATTAACAACATCTTTCATTTGTGTGGTGCACATGTTATAATTAAAAAATACATATTGAAGCTTTGCATTAACCATGGTCTATAGTTTACATTACAGTTTACACTTTGAACAGCACAATTTTATAGGTTTTGACAAAATGTGTAATGGCCTGTATCTATCATTGCAATGACATTCAGAACAATTCCAATGCCCCAAACCATGCCTTATGTCACAGTTATTCTTCCCTCTCCCTCCCCTCAGAACCTCTGGTGACCACTACCTTTATATCAGTGTTATAAGTTCTTTCATTACTAGAATAACAAGTCTAATTTAGTCTATAGTTTCATTCCCCCCCTTATGTTTGTTCATTCCTCAATCTTGAGGATTTTGGTACGGTAATGCCCACTCTGCTGCTGATTGAGAGGGGGTTTAGATTTCATGATGCAGATGGATGGAAATGCCCTGCTTGCAGTTGTAGATCCTCTCTGTTTTTTGGGATGGGTATTGTCCATCATCATCCTTTTGTTAGTTGTCCTGGGTGAGTTCGATGAACTGGAGTGTAGGTGTTGGCTGCAACTCTGTTGAGATTCAGGGCTCAACTGGAATATGAAAAACTGGAAGATTTAAGTCTCTGGGATACATATTTAACAGGTATAGTGTTATTGATAGATTCAAATAAAAGGGGCATAAGAACCATGCATAGGAAAATTATAAATAAGCCCAACTCTGATACATTGGAGGGATAGGTTATCATATATTCTGAGATAAGGGTCACTGACAGTGTACTGAGTTCCTGGGGTTGTCAGCCCTGCCTATAGTGTCTAGATGTCTCTAGAGCTCTCAGGAGCCCCCTTTTCTTGAGGCACTTTTACTGTGGCAGTCAGTGAGATCATCTTGAGATGTGCATGAGTGTAAACTTTGGTATGACCTCCTGACTCACTTTGAAATTGCTCAGCCATAAAAACTCATTTGTATTTAATATTTTCCCATTTTTGTCAAGGTCTTTTTCCAGATGCATTGCTAATTGGCACTTGATAATTATCCCTTGGTGCAAAGGAGGCTTATCCCAGGGAGTCATGTCCTATGCTGGGGGTAAGGTAGTGAGTTTATATGCTGAATTTGGCTTAGAGAGAGGCCACATTTGAGCAACAAGGAGACTTTCAGGAGATAATTCAGGCAATATTTAATATTAGGTTAAGTTTCAATGTCACAGGAACAAGGTTCATAAGTACATGCATCTATATCAAGGGACTGGTGTGTTGGTCTGTCCTCCTTTGCTAGGCACTGCTCATGTACTCTAGGGATTCTTGCCCTCTATTATTGAATGTAGCAGGACTCCCCAGGATAAGAATTCAATATTCTTTTAGTTATTTCATGGGTCTCCACCCACAAAGACAATACCCCATGACCACATGAACACATTTATATTCCATAGAGGCATGCCCCAGGCATACCCCTCCCCTCACATCCCCCACCACCATCACCCTGCACCAGTGATCCTCCCCTGTCACAGCTACATCAGCCAGCTAGCTTCTCCAGGGGAATTCATTGAAAACCTTCATTGGAATTTCCAGCTTTCCCTACAGAATTTGCACTTGCCCAACTCCAAAATCATGTGAGACAATTCCTATGATAAATCTCATAATATGTAAATAATATGTAAATGATATGTTAGTTCTCGTTCCCTGGAGAATTGACTAATATATACTCCCTGGAGAAAAACACACATACTTACCCAGACTGATTTATTTCCAGAAATGGTAATCTTGTTTAATTGACCTATAGGTGGCCTTTTAAGAATTATATTGGGAGAACCTGTTAAACTAGCTATATGCCTTACTTATTATATTTGTTGTTCTTCTAGTGTAATAGTCCAATGGAGCAAACTACCCACCTTACAAATCAGCTAATTTTAGTAAAGAGGCCATAACAAGTAAACCCTGCACACATAAATAGAATAAAGAAACCAGAAAATTCAGATTAAGTGTATTTGGGACATATTGAGTATAATTATGAAGACTTACAACATCATAATACACAAATGTCACTTACACTCTGTTCAACAAGTGACCTTTTAGTTTGATAAAATATAAAGAAATTAATGCACTAATAACTTTAAGCTTTTACTGATGTTTGTCAAAAATTATAGTGATAAAACTGTGATTGTCTCTTGTCTAGAGACTAAAACTAAAAATGAAATAAATAAAAAATTTCCTCACTCAGAAATGGAACTGTAACAAATGTCAATTCTAAAAAATGAATAACCCGACTCCAAGAATTTTAAATGTGATTAAATAGCCATGCAACACATCTCAATGCAATCAAGATAGGAATATCAGCAAAACTCTAACAGGAAAAAAGCAAAACTAAGTCTGCTGCAAGCACCTGATGTTGAGACCACCATGACTGCTGACTAAGATGGTGCTGACCAGAGTGTTTGGGTCAAGTTACCAATTAGATCATTGTGAAGTAAAATAAATTGGCTGCCTGCCTAGCATTTCTGGGACAACCGCATTTCAGAGAAGCAACAGGAACTTATGTCAAAAGTTAACAATAAAAGTAGGGTTTTCCAAAAAAAAAAAAAAAAGAGGAACATACTCTGCAAAAGTTAGATTAACCAACAATTGAACATAAACTGTTTTCATTCCAATAGAAATAACCTAACAGATATAGTCAGGTATGCTATCATAAGCAACTATGATCTTTCTTTTCTTTGTAAGAGACTCCTTAGTAATATGGAACATAAATGTCAATCAATAAGTGTAACTTCAGTTTAGGAAACCCCTTAATTGCCTTTAATAGCTAATGTAACTTGCTAACTATTTTGAGAGTCATACTCAGGTTTGACATCATCCCATTCAAACAGTTTCTCTTTCAATAAACCCTTTATAATAATTATTATTGGTGATTCCATTTCCTTTGATATGCTTATTATATTGAAGTAATTTCCTATTTCTTGTTTTCTAAATATTTTTATGAAGAAGAGGGTACTGGATTTTGTCAAATGATTTTTCTGTACCCATTGAGGTGATTGTGTGCCCCCACCCCCACAACCCAGCATTCTATTAATGTAGATTATGCTACTTGATTTTCTCATGTTGACACAAATTTGCATACCTGTGTTAAATCCCAGTTGATGATGTTTCATAATTATTTTATTGAATAGTTTGCTAGTATTTTTTCAGGATATTTTATCTATATTCATAAGGGATTTGGGTCTGTAAATTATTTTCCTGCAGTATTTTTATCCATTTTTGGTATTAGGGTAATGATAATCTCATAAATTGAGTTAGGGAGTATTCCCACTTCTTCAATTCTTCGGAAGAGTTTGAGCAAGAGTAGTGTTAATTTTTCTTTGATTGTTGGTAAAATTCAACAGTAAA
The DNA here is from genome assembly GCA_029593785.1 of Cabassous unicinctus. Classification (NCBI taxonomy): domain Eukaryota; kingdom Metazoa; phylum Chordata; class Mammalia; order Cingulata; family Chlamyphoridae; genus Cabassous; species Cabassous unicinctus. The sequence continues at coordinate 23,830 of JAQZBX010002832.1, read as the reverse complement.
GCAATATGGTCCTTAGTTTTCTTTATGGAAGTTTTGATTACTGGTTCCATGTCTTTACTTGTTATTGGTCTGTTGAGATCTAATTTTTCTTGAGTCAGTGTACACAGTTTATATGTTTCTAGGAATTTGTCCACTTTACCTGGTTTATCCAATTTGTTAGTGAAAATTGTTCATAGTATCCTCTTAAGATCATTGTTATTTTTGAGGTCAATAGTAATGTCCTTCCCATCATTTCTGATTTTAGTTATTTGTGTCCTCTATTTTTTTTTTTCATTTTTTCTTTTTTTTTTGTCAATCCAGCTAAATATTTCTCAGTTTTATTGATCTTTTCAAATAACCAATTCTCAGTTCCATTGATTCTCTCTATTGGCTTTGTGTTCTCTGTAACATTTATCTCCACTCTAATCTGTTATTTCTTTCCTTCTGCTAATTTTGAGATTAGTTTTTGCTTCCTTTTCAAGATCTTCCAGGTACAAGGTTAGGTCTCTAATTTGAGATCTTTCAAATTTTTAAAATTTAAATTTCCCCCTCAGCACTGCCTTTGCTGTATGCCATAAATATTAGTATGTTGTGGTTTTGCATTTGCTTAGAGATATTTCCCAATTTGTCTTATGCATTTTTTCTTTGATCCATTGATTATTTATGAGTGTGTTGTTTAATTTCCACATCTTTGTGGTTTTCTAGTTTTCCTTTTGTTATTGAGTTCTAGCTTTATCCCATTGTGTCCAGAGAAGATACATTTTGTGATTTCAATATTTTCAAATTTACTGAGATGGGCAATGTAAATTAGCATATGATCTATGCTGGAAAATGATCTATGTGAACTAAAGAATATGTGTACTGCTATTGTTGAGTGAAGTGTTCTATATATGTCTGTTAGTTATAGTTGGATGATAGTATCAGTGAAGTCTTTTATTTTCTTGTTAATATTTGGTCTAAGTGACCCATCTATTATTGAAAGTGATATATTAAGTTTCCTACTATTAATGTAAAGCCATCTATTTCTCCCTTCAAATCTGTCAATATTTACTTCATATATTCTGGGGCTCTACTGTTAGATGCATATATATTTATAATTGTTATCTATTCTTATTGAATTGGGCCCCTTACCAGTATATAGTGATATCCTTCTTTGTTCCTTGTAATACTTTTTGACTGAAAGCCTATTTTAACTGATATAAGTATAGCTACTCCAGATCTTTTTGCATGGCATATTTTTCCATCCTTTCACTTTCAACCTACTTGAATCTTTGAATTGAGAGAAGTCTTTGTAAGCAACATGTAGTTGGGTCATGCTTTTGAGTTCATTCTTTCAATCTCTGCCTTTTGTCTGGAGAGTTTAATTCATTCATTTACACTTAAAGTAACTACAAATAATCAGGTTATTATTCTGACGTTTTTCTAATTGGTCTTTGTAAGTCTTATACTTTTTTTGCCCTCAATTCTTCCCTTAATGCCTTTTCTTATATGTTTTTTTTTTTAATTTAAGAGGATTATTGTACAATTTTGAGTACCATCTCATTTCTTTTTTGTATATGTTTGTCATATATTTTCTTTGTGGTTATCATGAAGCTTAAATTTAGCATACTAAATCTTTAATAATCACATTTGATTTGATACTACCTTAGCTTCAATAGTAAATATAGACTGTTCCTATACCCCTCCTTCCCTCCACTTTTTGTTGTACCTGTTGAAAATTATATCTTTAAATACTTTGTATTTCCAAAACCATAGATTTATCATGATTTTTGTGGATTTGCATTTTAGAACCTGTAAGATGTAAAAAAGTGGAGTTACATACCAAAAATACAATGCAATATTATGAGCATTTATAATTACCCATATGGTTACATTCACTGGAGGTCTTTATTTCTTTATGCTGCTTCTAATCATTGTCAAGAGTCCTCTCTTTTCAGCCTGAAAAACTCCCTTTAGTATAGCAAGGAGGGCACATCTGGTAGTGATGAAATCTCTCAGCTCGTTTTTATCTGGAAATATCTTATTCTCTCCCTCATATTTGAAAAACAGTCTCACTGGATATAATATTCTTGATTGGAAACTTTTTTTCTTTCAGCATTTTAATATTTTGTCCCACTACTTTCTAATGAGAGATGAGCATTAGTCTTACTGGGACTCCCTTGTACATAAAAAGTTGTTTTTCTCTTGTAGCTTTCAGAACACTCTCCTTGTCCTTGACCTTTGACAGTTAGACTACTATGTGTATTGTTCTCAAGTTTATAATGATTGGGATAGATTGGTCTTCTTGAATGTGCATATTCATATATTTCATTAAATTTGGGAAGTTTCCTGACTTTGCTTCTTTGCATATCCCTTCTGCCCCTTTCTATCTTTCTTCACCTTATGGGACTTCCATAATGCCTAAATTGGTAGGCTTGATGGTTTTCCACAGGTTTCTTAGGCCCTGCCCACATTTGTTCATTCTTTTGTCTTTCCACTCTTTAGCAAGAATCATTAAATTGCTTTGCCTCTTAGTTCACTGATTCTTTCTTCTGCCAGCCCTAATCTGCTATTGAAACACTCTAGGGGATCTTTCATCGTGGCTATTGTCTTCTTCAATTACAGTATTTCTGCTTTGTTACCTTTTAAATTCTCTATCTCTTTATTGAGATTCTCAATTATTCAATCATTGTTTTCCTGATATCCTTTAGTTCTTTCTCTGCATTTTCCTTTCTCTTCTTGAGCATATTGAAGATCTTTTTAAAGTCTTTGCCCTGTGTGTCCAAAGCATGATCTTCTTGTTGATGATTTCTTGATTTTTATCTTGTTCCTTTAGATAGACAATTATTTCCTGTTTGGTTGCCTTGTGACTTTTGTTGTACACTATATATTTTAATATTTTAAAGTGTTATCTCTGGGATTTAGTACCTAAGTGCCTGTTCCTTAAGTTTGTATTCAACTAGTCATATGACAGAGATTTCCTTGAGTGCCAGGAGCTATATAAACAACCAAATCAAAACATAAAATACTTTTCACTGTCTTTGTAAATTTCTCTGCATTGGCCAGTCATTTCCTTCTGTGATTTTTCCTCCTAACAAGAAGATTAACCTGGGGCTTATGTGCAGTGCAGGGTCATCTTTGTCTTTTCTGAGCCTGCATCTTATCCTGGACTTGTGCTTGGTCATGGCCCTATGAATTCCACCATGTATAAGAATTTGGATGCCCCACTACTGTTTATGAAATAGACTTTCTCTCCCTCCAGAGTGATCTATGGTAGACTTAAAGCAGGTAATCCTTTGTTCTAGGCTACTTCTAAGCTTAATTGTTTTTTAAAATCTTTAGCAGGCTTTAGGTTGCTTCTGCCTATAGGGCAAGTTCTTGAAGGATGAGCCAGAGACAAGATTCCTGGTTCAGTCTTTTCTGCTGCCACCAAATAGATTGGAACCAATACACAGGCACCTCAACATGTTCATAAGGGTTACTCTGCTCCATCTCAAGCAGTTCCAGGGACCCCCAATGAGATCATAGGCCAACTCCACAACATGATTTAGTACTCAACCATTTATAATAAGCCTTTAGTTGTTTTCCAGAGTTTTGAGGAAGATGGCTTTACCAGTTTTTGTTATTTGTTCAAAGATTCTCTAGAGTAAGGGCTCCTTATGGTGTCTTCCACTGCTATCTTGGTTGGCTGGTAACTCTGCTATTTGTTTTTAAAATGTCCTCTTCTTAAACAAAATAATGCAGACTGTTAGAACTTTAAATGATAAATTTTAAAGAAAAGATGAAGAAAGTAAAATCTCTAAGCATGCTGTTATTCGGAGACAACTACTTGCATTATTTGGAGGAAATGCCTCAACATGTTTCTCTACATATATACAAATATATCCATGGAGATACAGTTGTATAAATTTCTCTATTTCTGGGTTTTGTAAATAAAATTTATATTTGATCAGATTCTCTTTCATTTGTCAAATTCATACAAATCCATGGCTTATAGGGACGTATTTAGAAATTCTATGTTTGAAATCATTTTCCCTAAAAGTTTTTTACCCCCCCTTGAAAAGTACCAATCACTCTTCCAAACTCATCACCTTCCATATGAGTAAAGCTATCAAAAATGCTCATCTGTGGAGAACAATAATCTTCAACCTTGTTTTCTACTGAATGCACCAAATGCTTTAATCCCATTTGAATTTCATAAAGCCTGCTCATTCATTTATGTGGCTAAATTGGTAATACAGACATAAATGGTACAAGTACAAATGAAAAATATGTATTTGATGTTTTCAAATTTTTGGAAAATTTGAACATTTTTGAATATCACTCATCCATACATAGTGTTTAGTAGCTTGTCTGTTTGTTATTTAGAGTCACTGACATATTGATTGATCTACCTTAGCAATACTTCTTAGTAGAGAATTCAGATTGCCCCTTCAAGTAAAATTGGTTTTGACCTAATTTAGAAGACTGATTTTAATGAATAAATCTGCATGAATATGCCAATACATGAATATATGAATATGTAATGTTCTTATTCAAGGTATCTCTTTCCAACCCTTGTCTTTCTTATTGGTCCTCCTACAAATGCAAAAATAAACCATGTTAATTTTGTCTTTTATGAAGACTGGCATGGTGGTAAATACTTATCAGTTGGTTCTCTAGTGGGGAAATAACCCTGGTTTGTATCATTTGCCAATTTCTGCAGTGTAAATCTTTCCATCATTGCTCATTTCAAGCTCTAAAGTCATATCACATAATGCAAAAATGGGAATATGTGTAGTAATAGACTATTATATAGTATTTCCACATACTGAATCAATAGACATAAATATCCTCAGGGTCAAAGTTAATAGTATAATGTAATAAATGATTAGGAGGTGATGAATTTAGAGTGTATATTATATTCATTTTAAAAATAAACTATTTTATTTAATAAATAAAAATAAATTATTACACTAAATTTAATTGTTTAATAATGTCTTGCATCATTCCTGAAAATTTAACAATTTGCTGCTGTGAACTGGTAGGAGCCAGCTCCAGTGTACCACAGTATTTTAGTAGTATGAAACTTTATCCATGATCTTGGATTTTAGTAATTCAGTCCAAAACTCCTCATTGGATTACTACAATATGCTAAGAACTATGTGGAACGTTGTAACTTATGAAGCTAGATGAAAATTCTAGAAACTTAAGAGACAAAAAAGAATAACTTTTCTTTATTAAGTTAAGCAGTCTACAAGTGCTAGGTTTCAGGCTTTGTTCTGACTGCTGGGACTCAAGAAAGTTCTTTTTTAGGTTCACTTATAGATTTAACCCAAGGCAGACTCTGATGCAAATTCTGCTCAACTAGGTTCAGCAAAGGTTTGGAGGCCAGCAGGTCGGGGATTCAGCATGATTCACTTTTGCTCTCATGTTCTATGTGAAGCACTGGTACTTTTACATTTTTACTCTTACCCAACTCTTGCCATGTATTACTGTTCCAGAACTGGTCCCTGTCTTCCCCCTTGAGCCTGAATCTCGACATGATTATCTATCTGATACATTTATTGTTTCAGGACTGAGTTTCTCTCTAGCCCATAAGGCCTCACAATACCAATAATCTGATTATCAGAACATAGATTTAATATTTATTTAGTTTTGTCAGTGCTAAACACTTTGCTAAATACTAATTATATAATGGCAAGTAAAATGAACTATAATATTTGGGCATCTCAGTGCTTGTTTATTCTCTTTGCAGCCAAGATTGGTTATACCAGTAATTTTCATTGTAGGCTAACTAGAAATTGTAATAGCAATTGCTGGCATAATCATACACATACTCTTGCACACACAAACTAGGAAATTCATGTGCTAGCTTTTTCTATACAATTAGTGATTAATAGTAGATTTGAGCAGGTTAGGTTCACTTATACAAGAATGCCACTAGGTTGAGAAATATTAGTTACATACTTTTTGAACTGAATTCAGCCCAATGTTTTTTTTATTAAACCCTCATGTGTTGATAGTGTCTTTAGTTTGCTAACCATTTTGACAACAGGATCAGCAATAGCATGTATTTTGGAATTTTTACCACTGAATGTATTTGATTTTCTTAAGACAGTATGTTTCTTAAGCAAACATTTAAGAAACTATAGTAGCCTAATATGAAGATATAATATATGATCTAGAACAGTGATCAGCAAAACTCTGGTCCATGGGCCAAATCCAAACCCCAATGTGCTTTGGTATAGGCTCCAAGTTAAAAATTGCTGTTATATTTTTAAAAGAAATCAAAGAAGGATATGCAATTAAGAACATATGTGGTCTGCAAAGCCTAATATATTCACTATCTGGCCCTTTTCAGACAAGTTTGCCAATCTTGATTGAAATTTTGAATCAAGAATCTTACTTATCACGTCTAATATCTAGTGTATCCAACATACAATAAGGATGCCTTTAAAATCTGTATTAGTAATATTAGTCTGTATTTAGAAATTTACAGCTGCAAATTTATTAGAAATAATAAAATGGAAACAAATTTCCATTTATTTCTTTACTGATATTTTTTAATATACAAAAATGTCCATGCTGACATTTGGACATATTTATAGCCTGCCAAACTGCAAAATAATGGACACAAAGAAAATAATATATCCTTGGAGTCTTTGAAGAATTTGAAAAAATGTTACTGTTTTTCTTGGAAAATTTTAACATGGTACCTCAGCCTGATGAGAACCAATTTATACTATGTCATTCCTTTCATCTTTCTTTATACAATATTGATAGTTAAAATGTTTTAATGAATATTTAACTTATTTATTTATTTGGTTCACAGATTGTGGCTAAGGTCCTAGAACATCATTAATAATGGAAGGGACTCCCTTGCTTTTGTTGAGCTTCCTACGTCAATCTGGCAAAATCATAACATAACATATGGGTCTCACCACAGGCACTTAAATCCAACCTACTCAGTTTTCCAACCTACTCAGTTTTCTGACACAGCCAGAAGTATTAGGGAATTCCAAAACCTAGAGCCTTTGATGAAAAACATACTTACTCTTCTGAGATTATAAAACACAAAAAATCACAATCATTACAAACATACATAACCAATGCCAATTACTTGTTCGACATACCCCAATATGAATAAAAGAATGTGTAATAAATCTTAAAGAACTATTATTTAATTAATTTGAGGGAATCTCTGGAATTTTTCTGGCCCCCAATACAGGTTTCAAATGCCAAAATACATGGCTCCTTCTTTTATAAAAAGTAGGCTATCAGCAACTGTCTAGGTTGGGTTTTTTAGAAATTATTTGAGATTAATTTTCTGATTTAAATAATTGTAAAATGATTGTATAATGTAAGACAATGAAAGAAAATGTATATATGAAATGTATGTATGAGAATGACCTTGAGTTTATGAATACATGCTGAAGTATTTAGAGGTACATGTCTGCAACTTTGAAACATTACCGGGATATACACACACACAAACAGACCTTAACACACAGCACATATAAATGTGTGTATGTATGTGTTGTGAGTTTATATACATCTACTCTTTTGATCCCTAGATGCTATAGCTTGTACTACCATCATGAACCATGTACTACATGGACATATACACATGCATATACACATATATACAAAGGGGGGGGCGTTGAAAGAGAATGGTGAAGTAAATATAGTAATATCCATTTTTGAACCTGAGTGAGGTGAAGAGTATGCAGGAATTCTTTGTACTATTTTTTCACCTTTTCTACACATTTAAAATTATTTTAAAATAAAAAACATAGAAAAACACAACAAATGTATGTGAAATCTTCTATAATATCTGTGGTTGGTTGAATTATGTATCCCAGAAAAATAAAATATGTTCTTAACCTTAATCCATTCCTGTGGTGTGAGCCCATTATAAATAGGATTATTTGAAGATACATTTTAAGTAAGGTGTGACCCAAATGAAGGAGGTTGGGTCTTAATCCTATTACGGTAGGTTTTATAGAAAGAAAGCCATGGAGAAGAGCCAGAAGCTGGAAGTCAATAGATCTCAGAAGAGAAAGTAAATGGCATCACCATGTGCATTGCTCTGTGACAGAAAAGTCCAGGATCCAAGGGTCACTGACAGCCAGCACCAAAAGGCCACAGTCTTCCAGGAGTAAGCACTGCTTTGCTAAAGCCACCAGTTTGGATTTGTCTGACCTTAGATCCATGAACCAATAAATTTCTGTTGTTTAAGTCAATCCATTGTATGGTATTTGTCTCAGCAGCTGGGAAACTAAGAAAATATCTTGTAAGTAATTTGAATGAAAATCCACATACTCAATTCCAAAAGCACAATCAGGTTACGTGATTTCAATAGCCATATCTAAAACGGTCAAGTACACACACCAGGTTGAGATCTGTCAACACCAAAAATTACAAAGGAAAGCATGGAGAAATGACTGTGGCTTTGCATAATATATAATTATCCACAAGAGGCTGGGGACAAATTTGTTCCTTCACACAAATTTAAAATGTCTTTCATCTTAAAGGCAAATTAGCAGTGTAAACTACTTGAGATATTTTACATAAAATTAAATGGCAGAGATCAAAGTACTTTGGAAATATAGAATTAGAGTTGATCTTAGAAGTCTCGCACTCAAAAAGTGATTTGTATTATTACATCCTTAATAGGTGACCATCACATCACTACACGATTACTCCTAGTACCAGACAACTAGTCAATTTCAATTTTGGACTCTTCTATATTAAATTAAAATCTTATTTTCTTATAATTTTTACCCATTAGTCTTTGCTGAAACTTCTGAAACAACTTCAAATTAGTCCATATTTGTGTATTTTACATATTTCAAACAGCTATCATCCATCTTCTCAAGCTAAATATTTCAACCAGTTCCTCTAACCATGGTGTCCTCTTCTTTCCTTCTATGCCTTATAGAATATAATTTTGAAATTAAACAGAATATTTAATATGCGGCTGAACAGGCACTTAATATTGGAGTGGCAAATTAATAGTAGTCATATCCAGCTTCTAGTGACAAAAGTGGTGGTGGTGCTAGAGGCAGAATCAAGCATCCAGCATGGGTCCTGGTGATAGTGCAAGCTATGGCTTCTAGGGTTCAAAATGGTGGATATGTTGTTGTCTTGACTGAACCCATTTTCTGGCATCATTCTGTGGTCCTCACTCATTCCTGACTTACTTTGTTTCTACTTCTTTTACAAGTCTTTTGTCCTAACCTCTTCAATGATTGCTTCAATCTGTGCATGTTCTTTTTGCTTACTTCTAAAGACACTGACAGATAATGTATGTTTTCAACTAGTCTGACTATTGGCCATTTATTCTATGCAATTTATGTGCTGTGTCAAATGTTATGAATGTATATATAAATGAGACATGGCCCTGGCCAAACTGTCATAATCTCCTTTAAAACCAATCATGCAGTTGTCATTTATGGCTTTATTTAAATATCTTAGATGGTGTTTTTAGTTTTACCTTGTACCTTAGAAAGTCACATTGAAAATGTATTAGCTACAACATCTGTGCCCAACAGCAATTAATGTTCAAGCTAGGAACATTGTTTATTTGAGCTTGGCGTTAGTGTGATGAGGGTAGAAGTGTGTTAGCAATCCTAATGTGAGTGCATATTGTTAGATGGGCAGCAAGGAAGGAAGCTAAACCCAGTAATTGCTGGGGTTTGAGCTAAGAAGCTGATCACAGTAAGATGGTAATCTGTATTCTGTTATCAATCAGAGATCAGAACTGGAAAGGTAAATGATACAAGATGCATACATATCTGATATAATTTTGGAGTTAATCAAAGTCCATATTCAACTTTTTCTTTTCTTTTTTGTGAGATAAATTGAGCATTCAGCACCAAATTAAGTACAATGCTGCTATATTTAAGTATCTTAAACCTTTTGGGAAAATTCTGATTCTAATGAATGGGTATCTATATTCCACCACATGTGGTCTTAAGGAAGGCCTAAATTGATTTGTCATGAATTAGACAAAATCCTTATTCAAGGAGCATTTCCTAATTCTATGAGATGAGCACAATAGATCTAGTTTCACCTCATTGGCTATTTTCCTGATTTTCTGGAATTCTATCACGTTCTTATGTTATTTATGGGGAAGAGTGAAATTTTTCTTTTAATTTATTTTGTTTCTGGAATCTGCCAAACATAACTAACAGGGGAGTTTGACCTATTTTAAGACCAGAACAGGTGGAAATATTAATGCTAGCTCAGCAATGAAAACATCAGTCTTCTTCATCCACATTTAGAACAACTGGACTCTATCTCATATATTATTGAATTTAGCTGTTAATCACTTTTAATTTTATGCCTCAAGACAGCATAAGTTTTGGAAAGCAAAACCGACTTTGAAATTGGACTGAACTGGCTCAGCTACTTGCTAACTCTGAGACTTAGGGAAAATAACTGCAAGTCTCTCGACTTCAGTTTCTCACCTGCAAATTGAGATAATTTATGTCTATCTCACAGTATAATTGAAGATAATAGATACAATAATGAAAGAATCAAACTTAACACAAAAACTAGAACAGAATAGGTAGGTAGGAAATAAAGACATTTCCTCTTCGTGTTGCCCTTTCTTTTCCTTTCCTCTCTGTGTTCTTGCTTCTTTTCTCATTTCAACACCCACCTGCATTTTTCAGGAGAGCTTCTTAGCAGTGATTCATACTTGTTAGGGGACAGTGCATCTGGAAGTCATGGTGCTGTTTCAGGAATACCAAGGGAATTGATATATTTAATCAACTCTGTGAAACAGCCACACATAGAGTAAAAAACAACAACATGGTTATATGTAAGCAAGTCCCTGCAACTAAAAAAATAATATGTAAATTTTTTCTTATAATATTCTTGACATTTTTCATATAATATTAATTCAACTTTATATTTCCAGTTATTTAGTTTGTTGCCTAATAGAAAAAAAAGCAGTAGATGCAATAGGTGTCAAATTTGAACAATATTGAGCAGAGATACTTAATATTGAGAAATTCTATTAACATTTGTTTTCATTTTCATGTACTAGTGAATTGGGAAAAGTTGACATTATTTGACTTTGAGTAAGCATACTATTCAATGTTCCATGGATACGATATTTAAGAACTAATGGCATGATTCTTTAACACCTTGATTTGTCATAAAGTCTCTCTACAATGAAATATTTTTTAATTTCTAAAACTTGTCTATATATGCTAGATTCTACTTTTCAAATTGTTTCCATTTAAGAGAAAAACCTTTAGTAAATGTTAAGATTAATGTTTGCCATGCCATTTATTCTCTGTAGCAGTTAACTTTTCATTTCAGGGCAGAAAACCCTGATCTCAAAGCATTAGCCCAATTTCAAATACAACACCTTCAGACAGTTCTACCTTCTTTCTGTATTACTTTAGGATTTCATTGATAAGCATATCTCTTTGTCAGTAGAAATATATGAACTACATTTTTCTCTGTATAATCTTTTTACAACCATTATCCTTACTTCCAACTGATAACGAAAACATCTCAATTTTACTTTAAAAGAGTCTTTTGAATCCCACTATGCCTTTCCCATCTGTGGTGCTTTGAAGCTGTATGTTCCTCAGAAAAATATGTTCTTAAATTTAATCCATTCCTGTGGGTTTGAACCCTTTGGAACCTTTTAATGAGATTATTTCAGTTAAGATGTGTCCTATCTCATCAGGATGGTTCTTAATCCTTTTATAACTCCTTTATCCATGAAGTGAAATTCAGACAGAGAGAAAGAGAAAACCACAGGAAGCAAAAAGAATAGAACCCAGAAAAGAAGGAGAGACCAGGAAGATGCTGCCATGTGCCTCGCCATGTGACAAACTAAGGACCAAGGATCGCTGGCAGCCAGCCCCAGAATGGCAGACTTCCAGGAAAAAGAAATATCTTAGTTTTGCTTTGATATGGACTTTTTCCCAGTCTCAAACTGTGAGCAAATAAATTCCCACTGTATAATCTGACACATTTCATGGTATTTCCTTGAACAGCTTAGGAAACTAAAACACCATCCCTACTGCTGCTTCCTCAATTCAAGCTTTATTGAGTTGCATATTGACTATTACAATATCTTTCTATCTCATCTCTTTTGCTCAAGTCTCCACACCCCACCCCCTTCTTCAGTGAGAGCACAGACTAGATAAATAGTCAGATATTAGTTCATGGAAAGCTTTGTATGGCTTGATAGACTTTATTCTTTATGAAATGGTGGAAATTGAAATATTTTACCATCATCCCCATTATTTTATATATAGGAGTCTGTATAAGAGTAAAAGGTAGACTGTAAATATAATATACTAAAGCCTAAGATCAAAGATTGCAGTTACAATTTTTTTAGTAGAAGATAATAATATTAAGGAAATACATGAGAAGATTTGGGCATTGACTATAAGGAGAAATGGGAAGAGATAAAAAGGGAGGCAGGGTCTGTGAAGTCTCTCAAACTCCTTGTTTAGCTGCCTTAGTGGATGGTGGTGCTGCTCATTGATATATGGCATTCAGGAGAAGGATGAAGTTTGCTTTCAAAGTATTTTGCTCATTTTGAACGAGATTGAGTTTTAGTTTTCTGCAAGCAGGTATGTTACGGCAGCCAAAAGAAAATTCCAAATATGAATCTGAAACGTGTATCAGATTTGTGCTACAAATGTGGTTTTCAGAAACATCAGGTAAAAATTGTAAAGACATGAAAAAGAGTTAGAGGGCTCAGAAAGAATACGTTGAGTATTTAGAGAAAAAAGACAATAGGACACCATGGGAAATATCAACAGATGTGGTTTGGGCAGAGGCTAAGGGCCCAAGGAAAAAAGAGTTAGAGAGATGATGAAAAGAACAATAGAAAGTGACCTCTCAGAAGGAAGAAGAAAAGATGTTCAAGAAGAGAATGGCCAACAATGAAAAGTAAGATGAAGAGTAAAAACACTCATTGAGGGTGGCAATAAAAGAGTCCTTAAAGATATACAGAACAATTTCATTGGCAGTTTGGTAGTGTGAGCTGGTAGACTGATATGTGAATAAGGAGTAAGGAAATAGTATGGTTTTTTTTGTTCCTTTACTTTTTAGGATCTTTTCCATGAGAGAAAGGATATTAACTTGAGAGTGAGGTAAAAGAAAGATAGAGATTGTTGTTACTAGTTTTGTTTTAAGTTGGGAGATTTGATAATGACTCTGTTCTATAGATTAAGAAACAGATGTAACATAAAAGTTGAAAATATACAGAAAGAAAAAAATAATTCATGAAATATTATCATAGGTTAGAAGGCAAGGAGATTGAATCTAGGTATCAGGTGGAGTGTTGAGCTTTGGACAGGTAATGTAAAATTTATTCTTCTGAGAACAGAAGACAGAAAATCAAGATGGATATAATTTTATGTATTTGTAGGTTTGGGAATGGAAACTTCATAGTATGTTACCTGCTTTTCTCATTTTTTTCTGTATAAATTAGGGATAAAATCTACTGCTTGAGGAAAGAAAGATAAATGAATCCTTGTTTTTGTGGAGGGACAAAAGGAGAGTTTATTATATATCACTTTTCCATGAATACTCGGAGTCTGTTCACCATTTTTACTCACCCTGTTTTCCTTTGAATCCCTTTCCCATGTTTTTTCATCCAAAGGTTCAGCTCATAGTGAGGTCTTTAAATCCTCCAAAAAAGTTGCTTTATTTATTTATTTATTTATTTATTTGCTTTCTCCATATTTTTCTACATCACACAATTATTTAATTGCAAAATTCTATAAGCTTATTTTGCTTATATTAATGGGCAATATTTATTAAGGATCTTTAAATTTCCAAGAACCATTTTAATTTTTCATATTTTCAAAATAATATAACGAAGTGCCACCACAAACTACCACTATAGTCTGGGCAAATAAGAATTAGGCAGCTCCACTAATAAGAGGGTTTGATCCAAGGAAAAAAAAAAAAAAAGAGGGTTTGATCCAGTAATTAATCTCTAAAACCCACGTTCGTAATAATTTTGATACTCTGCTTCCCTCCCTTCCTAATCTGTGAGTCATTTAAGAATGAGGGGTAGAATAATATTCATTTTCGTGCATTCTGTCTACCTCAGTGACTTGCTCACAAGGAGATGTTAAGGAGATGATGATGGACAACCATCCCAAGGAACAGAGAGAGTCTGAAACTGCAAGCAAGATAATCCTATCCATCATCTCCATGGGATATAAGCCCCATCTCAATTAGAGGTGGAGTGAACATCACCATCCCAGAATCCTCAGGATTAGGGAAAGAACTATAGACTGGAGTGGACTTACTGGTATTCTACTATAGACATATTGTGATTCTAGCAATGGAAGAAATTACAGTATTGATGTGGAACCAGTGGCCACTAGAGGCTCTGGGGGCAGAGAGAAGGAAAAACAGTGGTAATATGGGTTTTTTTTTGGGACTTGGGAATCATCCTGAATGACACTGCAATGACAGATATAGGCCATTTTATATCATCACATAACATGCAGAATTTTGTGGGAGAGAGTGTAGACTACAATGTGAACTATGGTCCATACTTAATGGCAAAGCCCCAGGATGTGTTTATTAATTGCAATGAATGTGCCACACTAATGAAGGATGTTTATGTGAGGATGTGGGAGGTGTCTGGAGTGGGGCATATGGGAATCCCTATAGTTTTTGTGTAACATTTATGTAATCTAAGTATCTAAGAATACATAACCTAAGAACACATATCAGTTATTCCTTTCATTTGCTTCTTATCCCTTAACTACTTATTTTTAATCATCCTTCCTAGTCCAATGATTCCTGGTTATATTTCATAAAAATGAGAAATGTAAATAAATCATATTCACTAATCCCTTTTATCTACAAAGTACTTTTAACAGATTAGGTTGGCATGTTTCTCTTTCAATTCATGTTGCTCTGCCATAATACATAATATTTGCTTAAGCATTTTAATTCCATCAGCTTTTCCAATGTGAAATGAAGTTACTGGATTATTTCTAGGGTACACCATGACGCCTTGCTCATATTTGTAAAACATACGAAAATTGACAAGTAAAGGGAAAACTGGAAGGAAAAAAATGGTAGTACTAGTTTTTAATGCTGATTGATTTTTTATTATGTTTTCTCTGAACTTATTTATCAATAGTTACAGGCATTTTATTTCTATGTCCATATCTATATTTGCATAACAGCAACTCTAATGGAAGCTTCTCTTTTACAGTGACACAGTGAGCATTTTATAGCATATCGTTATAGTGCTAAAACTATAATCGTTATAGTACTATATGTTGTTTTTCTTTTAAAAATGAGGTCTACCTAGGTCAATGAAATGTTCAAAAGTATTAAATGGAAAAAAGATTGTGCCATTATCAAAAGGGAATGACAAAAAATTTGAAGAAATAATTATTAATATCAGAGTCATTCTCAAAGGTACAAATGAAGTAATTTTGCATGACATATTTCATAATAATATGGGTGATAGGTGGTCAACTGAATTAAGTTTTAAATGTGTCTGAATCAAGGGATTAAGTGTGATAAGGTCTATAGAATTAGATGTTTATACTGTTTTTATATATGCAATAGAAATAGACTTAACTGTTTGTACCTAAGAGCATGAGGAAAAAGTCAGTTGCAATAAATAAGCAGTGAAAGTAGGAAGAAATGGACAATGTTACCAGTTAGACAAGTATGGATCAAGACAGTAATTAGGCCAAGAGAAAATAGAGGTATCAAAGGAGGAGTTTGGTCAGTGGCAATCCTAGTTTCATTACCATTAACTAGACTTCTTAAAATTTTGATAGATGATTTGCAAGACTTTACTTCTTTCAGCAAATCATAAACAAATTATAACAATCAAATAAATAACTAGATTTGACTTTGATAAATTAATTTGATGACTTTTCTTGTCAACATAAAAAACTCTGGTGGAAGAGTAAAAATATTATTCTACTAAGCAAAGTAATTTTAAATAATATAAAAAAAACAAAAAACAGTCAATAAATACTTTGCACACTAGTGACCAACATTTTGTACTATTTAAAATATGATAAATTAAAACTATTCCTAAAAAATGATTTAAATAAATTTGCCCTAGAATAAATGAACAATACTCCCTCCCACAATTGAGATTTTAGGCTTTGGTCAGACAACATTTTCACATAATTTATGGTGTCTGTTAACCAGATATGAAGAGTCATTCTGTCATTTTTAATTGACATTTATATTTATAATGGTCATTGTTAACTGATATCTCACTCTATGTTATATCTTAAAATATTTTAGATAACTTGAGAAATGTTTGTTTGTTTAAACTGTGTTTTTCTAAATAAGAACCTCTCTCTGATCTTGGTGCTTTGCAAGTTTCTAAGAGATCATTTTATGTGACCGCGGCAAAGATTGTTTACATGTTGAAAAAAAAGTAGTTGACAATATTTTTAATTTACTGCAGTTTGTAAGCCAAGATATGTTAGAGTTTTTTTATTCTTCACATTATTATTGATTTATTAATTTTTAAACTTTATTTTTAAATAAGTTTTAGTTTTACATTTATAGAAAAATTACACTGTAAGTATAGGGAATTCCCATATAACCTCCCCCCACCCTGCACATCCACACACCTAGTTACCCCAATCACTGACATCTTAGATTAGTGTGGTACATTTGTTACAGTTGATAAACCAATACTGAAGCAATGCTACTAACCAAAGTCTATATTTTACATTATGATTTACACTTTGTGCTATACAGTTCCACAGGCCTTGACAAATGTGTAAAGTCATGTGCATCATCATAGTATTATATAGAAGAATCTCACTGCCCCAAATATACCCTGCTCTACCCATTTATTCCCCCCTCCCTTCTGAACCCCTGGCAAACACTATCTTTATATCAATGTTACAAGTTCTTTCTTCAACACAAGATAACAGCCATGATAAAAACTATTCTGCTTTGGTCCACAACCACACACACACACACGCACCATGATTGTTCATTCCCCAATCCCAAGGGTCCTGGGATGACAGCTACTCCAACAGCCCCAGGATGAGAGGGGACCCAGGTACCCTGGGGCAGATGGAAGTAATTAGCCTGTCCACAGCTGCAAATACTCCCCAGTTTTTTGAGAATTGATCTATCATCTTTGTTTTGTTGGTTGTCCAGGGCAATACCAAAGAACTAGAGAGTAGGAGCTGTCCACTACATGGCTGGGATTCAGGACTCAACCAGCATTTGATCAGTCCAAAGATTTAAGTCTCTGTACACTTAACAGGTACCTTGAAAATTATAGGTTCAAATAAAAAGAGTAGAAGAAGAAGAATTAGGGGAATTATAAATGAGTATAACTATGTTATATTGGGGAGACAGATTATCATATATTCTCAGATAAGGCCTACCAAAGGGGTGTTAACGTCATGATGCCATGTGCCTTGCCTCTGTTGTCCAGACTTCTCAAGAGCCCTTGGAAGCACTCTTGTTTGAGGCTTTGTTTACTGTGATAGTTAGTGAATTGTACCTGAAACCTGCATAAGCGTAACTTCTGGAATGACCTCCTGACTCACTTTGAAATCACTTAGCCATAAAAACTCTTTTTAAATTAAGGTTTTCCCCTTTTGATCAAGGTCTTTTTCAAAATGCATTGCTTATTAACACTTGGTAATAAACCCTTGGTGCCAGGGAGGGTCATCCCTGGGAGTCATGTCCCACATCAGGGGGAAGGTAGGGAATTTATATGAAGAATTTGGCTTAGAGAGAGGCCACATTTGAGTAACAAGGAGGTTTTCAGGAGACAATTATTAGGTATTAATTATAATTAGGCAGTTTCATTTTTACAGGAATAAGGTTCATATACACAAGCATTAAGATTGAGGACTTGGCATATAGGCCTGTTTTCTTTTCTTAGGCACGGCTTATATATTCCAGAGATTTTATACATTTTATTTGGCAATGTAGCAGGCTTTCCCTAGGATGGAAGCTTAATATTTAATAGCTGCTTTGTGGGCCTCAATGTATTGAGAAAACATACTTATAACAACACAAACTTATTCATATCTTATAGAATTAAGTTTTAGGTCCATTTTCCCCCATAAATCACCCAACTATCAACACCTTAATGTAAGCTTTTTATGTTCAAAATGTGTTAAGACAGAGAGTGAAATCTACTTAAGGGAAAATAGAAAGGCCCTGATCTCATTCCTGTTTTTAGTATCTAGTGTTGATGCTAAAAACATCTATAGTTGGCCGAATTTGCCTCCATTTGGCAATTTTCATGTCTGCCTCTGAGAGTATAAAAAGATCAAATTAGCAATAGAATAAACTTCTGACCTCAAAGTGATACAGTAAAAGCTGAAATGATGTGCTAGATTGTGCTAGTCTAAATAATGGGGATTATCATCCCATAACTTAAGTGTACACACTATTTTTTATGAGTTGGGTTATTTTATGCTTTTAATAAAAATATAAACTGAAAGTCTATGATGCTATCCTTTATTTATGCAATGTGAATAGATGTCCTCTGCTATTGTGCAATCAAGTAGTCATTAAATAGTTTAGTGATCTTTCCATAGCTACCAAAGATTCCATCCCATAGATAATTTCTCTCACCATTCCCCTTTTGCTAGACTGTCACACACAATGATGCTAAATATATTTTCTGCTTGTACCTTTCCACATTACTATTTCTTTAGGACAGATGTCTAGAAGGAAATTTTGGAAGAAAGGGCAAAAACAATGCATATATAAAAATTGTAATAGACACTGTAATGTGCTACAAAAATCTGCACAAATTACACTTCCACTAAAATTTGATGGCAGTGAATATTTCTCCACTCTCTTACCAAGTATATTAGTAATTTAACCATTAGTATCTATGAGATATGTAACAAAAGCATTTTGTTATTATTTCAAATTTTAAGTCTTTGTCACTGAAGCTGAACATTCTTCTATACATGAATTTATCATGGCATATAATTTTCTAATGATATCTATTAATTTATTTGCTTTTTGAAAACTATTTTCCAGGACTTATTTTTTTGCTATTCTTGTTAGCAAATTTAAAAGGATACAAAAGTAATAATAATACCCTCATATTACCAACAGTAAAGAAAAATTCCCATAATGATTACTCATATTTCTGATGTTTTATTTTCTAAATATTGAAGCTATTTTCTTAGGTTGACTGTTCTGCCTTCTTGGTAGAATGTAACTTTTAGAATATCTGTAATGTAATAAAATAGAATAGTGTAATTTATGAATAGCTATCATTTCATCATTTAATGTTCACATTTTCTAGAATTCTACTTTGATATAAAAATCCTGACTCTTTGTTTCTTCTTCTGTTAATGTTTTCCCTAATTTATCTCTTTGTATCTCTTTAATTGCAGCCATTATTTTTAGTTTTGTTTCAGTTTAGTCTCTTTTAAGGATATTTTAGTTTAGTTTTATTTTATTATAGTGAGAGTAGTTGTTTTTAACTCACTATGATTCTTATTCCTTCAACAAAGAACTTTAACCCATGCACATTTAATGTAATAATTTATATATCAGAACTTATTCCTGACATGTTATTTTCTGCTTAACATTTTATGTTTTTATATTGATTCAGATTACTTTATTTTTTAATTGTATTCCTTCAGGAAAATGGCAAATATCCATGAAGTGAACAAATAAGCAATGAGAAATTAAAAGTAGAACTAATCATAAAATACCTGAATTTAACTTTGTAGTAATTGATATTTTAAATACCTTTCGGATGCTTTGATAATTTTACACATATGAGTCTGCATTTGCCAAGACAAAATTTAAAATATTTATTTCCTCAAATTACTTTAAATATAGAGTATAGGCAAGTGATTTAGGGTCTTGTAACTAAAAAATTAACAGATGTGTTTTGACTCACTGAATTGTATTTTAAATAGTTGATAACCTTCTGATATTTTATACTATAGCCCCCCAAAAATACAAATAACTGTGATATTTTACTGAATTATAGTCAGTATTATATAGATGCATGTTAACTTTAAAATAGCCAGAATCATATATCTGTAACTATTGTAAATCACTAAACTGCAACCCAGATGCCTTGTTTCTTTAATGCTGGTGCTATGTTTTGAAAATGCATAACCTTACCCAGTATTTGGATAGTAATGAGACAACCCCTTACTGTCCCTGTTTATATCCCAACATTTTATTTTGCAATCCAAAAGTGAGGTGCCCTTGCACGTAGCCACCTGAAGTCTGTTGCCCTTTCACATAGCCCCTTGTTTATTAAAATGAGTCAGCCCAGAAATGAACACCCCAAATTCCCAAGTTATCTTACTGAACAAAAACAGTTCTAATCAGAGTTGGCCCACTTAACATGCTCAATAACCTAAGCTTTAAACTAAGTAAACTACGCATGTAATCAGTCTGCAAATGTTCAGCAGTTAAACTATCTCTAACCTCAGTATCATCCCAAGTCTGCTTGCCTGTTTTTGAATGCTATAAAACACTGCAAGTTCTTCCAAGTTCAGGGAAGCAAATTTATGACCAATAGGTCTTCTGTACTCCTGGCTTTGCATTCAGCAATAAAGTCTTTCTCTCTTTAAAACTCTAGTGTAATGTAATTGACTTTTCTGTGTCCATCTAGCAAAGAAACCCCGCATTGATTGGTATCAGTCTGACAGTCAAACATATTTCCCAAAGCTTCATTTCAGAGCAAAAAAATGTGAGGAAATATACTTTGTGCAGACTTATGTTTTGCTGCCGCTGATTGTGGCAGAGTCATCCCCATATTAGGTGCATGGAAATTGTTGCAGTGTACTTGACTTCCAGATATTTATTGTGTAGGTAATACCAAGGCAGTGTTAGTAGTGTTCTGATCAGACCAGTTTTAAGGCATGGTTCTAAGTGTATTTCTGGACACTTAGTTACAAATCTGTTTCTCCATATTTTGCAACAATTATTTGAGCTATATAAAGTCATTTAATAAAATATCTTTTTCTCTAAGTTATCCAGGGCAGCAATCAACAACTCTATTTAATACAGTATATTTCTATGTTTTTAAATAAAGGAAAAAGGAGACAGCCTGATTCTCACATTAATACATTATAATGGAAAATATGACAGTACTACTTGGTCATAATGTTTGATCCTTTTTGTATAATGTTGGATTCAATTTGCTAATATTTGGGGGGAGGGGATTTTTGTGTATATTCAGGAAGGGCCATGGGTCTGTTGTTTTGTTTTGTTTTGTTTTAATTCCTTCAACTGGTTTTGATATCAGGGTGATATTGGTCTCATAAAATGAGTTATGAAATCTTCCTTTCTCTCCAGTTTTCTAGAAAAGATTGTGTAGAATCAGTATTATTTCCTACTTAAATGGTTGGATTAATTTGCCAGTAAAAACCTCTATATCTGGAGTTTTAATTATAAGAAGGGTTTCAATGATAAAGTAAAATTATTTATTATATATAAGATTTCACAGTTTATCTATTCTTTAGTGAATTTTGGTCATTAGCTTATTTCAATGATTTGTCCTATATCATCTAATTTACAACTTAAAAGCCATAGAGTTGTAATATTCAATTTAAATGTTAGTATGGTCTATAGTAATGTCCACTGTTTCATTATTGCTATTGGTAATTTATCTCTTCTCTCTTTTTTCTTAGCCAGTCTTTTTAGAAAAAAATCAATTTATGCATATATTCAAATAGCAGTTTTTCGTTCCACTGATTTTTTCTATTTAAGTTTATTTAATTTCTGCTCTTATCTTTATTGTTTTCTTCCTTTTGCTTGATTTGTGTTTAATTTTATCTTTCTAATTTCTTAAGGGAAAACTTAAATTATTGATTTGAGGCTTTTCTTCTGTTCTATATAAGCATTTAATACTATAAATGTGTATATTTCTGTTAAAATATCAACTCTAAAACCAACATCTAAAATAGAAAAAGAAAGTAAAAGGCATTATATTGTTTCTAAATTTGAATATTCTCCCTCTTATTAATAAGTTGAATAATTACAAAGCATTATATAGCACTTACTATGCAGAAGGACAAGCATATAAGCAGGAGCTCATTACTGTTCATTAATGAATAACTAAATATAATGTAATGTATTTTGTTTCTATGATGACATAAATGTTTTCTTTAGGCAGAAAAAATAAATAATTTCTTAGTAAAGCACAACAGTTTTCAAACTTTATCATGCATCAAAATTACCTATGGGGCTTGGCCCTATCATCCCATCAGAGCATTGGAAAATACTTTGTGACTCCCTGCTTAGTGGTCTGTGTCAAAGACTGTTACCCTAAACTGTTGGCTCAAAGAAGACAAAGACTTTATCCATCTTGTTAAATGACCTGATAGCTATACCAACTGCTGAGCACACTGTTATTTATAGAAATTATTTTTTTTATTTTATTAAATTTATTTATTTTAAAGAAACTTTAGGTTACATAAATGTTACATAAAAATACAGGGGATTCCCATATGTAGTACTCCTTCCCCCTCCCACACTTTTCCACATTAACAATATCCTTCATTAGTGTGGTACATTTGTGACAATTCATGAACACATATTGAAGCATTGCTACTAACTGTGGATTACAGTTTACATTATAGTTTACACTCTGTCCCACACAATTTTGTAAGTTATGATAAAATATATAATGGCCTGTATCCATCATTGCAATGTCATGCAAGGCAAGTCCAATGTCCCAAAAATGCCCCCATATTACACCTATTTTTCACTCTCCCTCCCCTCAGAACCTCTTGTAGCCACTGCCTTTATATCAATGATACAAGTTCTTCCATTGCTAGAATAACAATAAGTCTATAGTAGAATAATAGTAAGCTACTTAAGTCCATTGTTCATTCCCCAATCCTGAGGATTTTGGGATGGTGATGCCCACTCTGCTTCTAATTCAGAGGGGGCTTAGATCCTATGGAGCAGAAGGATAAGAATATCTTCCTTGCAGTTGCAGACTCTCTCTGTTCCTTGGGATGGGCGTTGTCCATCATCATCACCTTGTTAGCTGTCCTGGGTGAGTCCAATGAACCGGAGAGTAGGTGTTGCAACTCTGCTGAGATTCAGGGCCCAACTGGCACATGGATGGGCCAAAGATTTAAGTCTCTTGGACATACAGTTATCTTTTCTTGTATAGTTCTAAATATAGGCTCAAATAGAAGGGAGAGAAGAGCCATGTGTAGGGAAACCACAACTGAGTTCAACTTTGTCACACTGGGGTACATAAATTCCAAGGTAAGACCCACTGCCAGAGTGCCAAACTCCTGCACTGTCTGCCATGCTTGTAGTGTCTGAATGTCTCTAGAGCCTCAGGAGTCTGTTATTTGAGGCCCTATTTACTGTGGCAGTCAATTAGAACCTGCTGAGACATGCATAAGCATAAACTCCCTTTGAAATCTCTTAGCCATAAAAACTCATTTGTATTTACCATTTCCCCCTTATGGTCAAGGTCTTTATCCAGGTTGGCGCTTGTTAATAATCCCTCAGCACCAGGGAAGCTTATCCCCAAGAGTCATGTCCTACACTGGGGGGAAGGTAGTGCTGTGTTCATATGCTGAGTTTGGCTTAGAGAGAGGGCACATTTGAGCAACAAGGAGGCCCTCAGTAGGTAACTCTTAGGTAACATATAATACTAAGCTAAGTTTCAATTTCAAAAGAAAAGGTTCATAAGTACAATTATCAATATCAAGGGCCTGGCACAATGGTCTGTCCTCCTTCACTAGGCATCGCCCCTGTACTTGGGAGATTCTTACTGTCCCATTGTAGACAGTAGCAGAACTCCCCAGGATGGGAATTCAATATTCTTTTGGTTATTAAGTGGATCTCTACCAACCATGACAATGCCACATGAACACTTGAACACATTCATATGTCTTAGAGGCATGTC
>JAQZBX010002831.1:0-69046 GCA_029593785.1 Cabassous unicinctus | reverse complement strand
TAACAACATCCTTCATTAGTGTGGTACATTTGTTACAATTGATGAACACATATTGGAGCATTGCCACTAGGCATGGATTATAGTTTACATAGTAGTTTACACTCTGTCCTGCACAACTTTGTAAGTTATGACAAGATATATAATGGCCTGTATCTGTCATTGCAATGTCATTCAGAACGGTTCTCAAGTCCTGAAAATGCCCCCATATTACACCTGTTTTTCCCTCTCCCTCCCCTCAGAACCTGCAGTGGTCACTGCCTCCACATCAATGATAAAAGTTCTTGCACTGCTAGAATAACAGCAAGTCTATAGTAGAATACCATTAAGTCTACTCTAGTCCATCGTTCTTTCCCCAATCCTGAGGATTCTGGGACGGTAATGCCCACTCCACCTTTAATTGAGAGGGGACTTAGATCATTTTAAACCACAAAATCACTGATGTGCCAAATGTAAAGTCCTGTAGCTCCTATTAGACTTTCTAACTTCTCTTAGATCTGTCCATTTTAGGGTCCCTTTAGGAACTAATTTTCAATCTTGGATGTACAACAACTGTGGGTCATATTTATTGGTTTTGTTTCCTTTATGTATTAATACAAGGACATAGGAGCCACTCAGCCCCATGAGGGTAGTTCTGCTGAGTGCCCAAGTTAAGAAACACTGCTTTACTTTGTTCGTGAACTTAAATAAAATGCCTTTCCAACCCACTCAAAAATTTCCACCAGTTCCTTTTAATAATATACATAAGAATATGCCCCTTTATGTAAAAAAAAATAATTCTTAAAGTAGCTTTCAAACTTGATCCACCTACATCTAGCTTATTCAGGGCTGTTAATTTTAAAGCCATTAATTACAGCTTTGAAGTTTAAATTCATAATTATCCTTTTATGGGTGTTTTTGGATTTTAAATGATTTACAATTTCTTAATGGGATTTCCATGTTCTCAGTTTTTCCCCTGGCAATACAAACTTGACTAAAAAGATGGACTCTTTAACTGACAGTGATTAAGTCAAATACCTGCAAAGATGCTTCAGGATGCTTTTCTCTCAGCACTGGGACAGCCGGAATTTCCTGGAGGGGCTTTGATGCCTTCCTTTTGGCTTTATCCACTTGGATATTGGTAAAATAATTGACAGCAGCAAACTCAATAAGGGCCGAAAATACAAAAGCAAAGCAGACAGCTATGAACCAATCCATGGCAGTTGCATAGGACACTT
The DNA here is from genome assembly GCA_029593785.1 of Cabassous unicinctus. Lineage (NCBI taxonomy): Eukaryota > Metazoa > Chordata > Mammalia > Cingulata > Chlamyphoridae > Cabassous > Cabassous unicinctus. Next base: position 67,832 of record JAQZBX010002831.1, on the reverse strand, counting down.
TGGGCAAAGAATGCCTTGCACTGATGCTCAGAGTAGTCATGGTGAGCACTGTGGTTATTCCTTCAAAGCAAAAAAGCAAAGAGACAAAGCACTTTATCATTATTTCTACATAATAAAACAAACAAAGATAACCAGGCTTAGGTGGGATGGGGTGGGCTTTAAGAAATTTACGTAACTCAAAACCATCTTGAAGGGTGATTCAATAAAATTAGCACAGGCTTTGGAGTGAGAGACAGACATGGGTTCAAATCCCAACTCTTCTAATCATTGGCTCTATGTAACTTAGATTAAGTTAGGAAACCTCATTGTGGTAATGCTTCTCAGCCCACATGGGCTTCCTAAATGGGTGTATCAGAATTTCTGGGGTGGGTAGAGCCCCCTGGTATTAAGACTCACTGCAGGGAACAAAAGCACATATTATAAGTCTTTTTAACTCTTTAACTGAATATTATCTATTGAATTATAATAATAAATTTACCAGTTGTTAAGAAACATAATTTACATGAAAGAATAACAGTATATTCCTGGAAAAAATGGATTTCCAGAACAATTTGGATTAAAAAATATTGAACATCTACCACCCATCAGTTTACAGCTGGCAGAAAAATATTAGCACCAAGAACAGAGCTATTTCTCTTCCCTCAATAGGATTCTGAAGCATGTCACCTGCAGGAAAGCTTTCTTGGACTAGAAGAAAGGTTAGTCACCATTCTCAGTAGAGAAATCCCCTTGCCATTGGAACTTCAGAGAAACGCATTATTTAAGCATGGTAATATTTGTAAAGCAGCTGTCCCTCCATGTTATCTAGTTATTTTTTAAAATTCTTATTGGAATTTACTATATTCATTTAAACTTATTTTATATAATGACTTGCATGGCCCCTGATATTTACATCCCCAGATGTTTAGGAACGATGATGATGATGATGATGGTGGTGGTGGTAATGATGATGATGGCATTTAAACAGTGTTCTCCAATCCATGGCAATCCCCAGCTGAACAGCAAATAATATATGTTGAACTGAAGATATAGTGATCCCCTTGCCATAATAAGGGAGACATTATTTTGATTTAGGGAGATATAACATTGTGCTCCTCAACTCAACCTTTAATTATATTCTGCCTTGCACTGTTCCCTGATTGTTAAATGTATGTAAGCTTTGTTTCCACAACTGGATTGAATGTAGCATCCTTGAGGGCAGATGTATCTCATACTCCTTCTAGATTTACCGTAATATTTTATATAGTGCCAGACATGCAATAAATAGTCAATTTTTCAGTTCTCCACTAATCCATTTTCTTTGAATTCCATTTCCCTTCCAAATTGTGTTTCAAAACATGAAAACCTGGAGCCACTGTAGCATATGAGCTATAGATCTTTTTTAAAAATTCCATTGCTAAATTTAAACTATATACAGAAAGAAATCTTAGGATTTGTTTGTATTCCCTTTAAAAAAAATATATATATATATAGAGAGAGAGAGAGACTCATAAAATGTTTTTTTAGCATTTCATGATTCTAAAATATCTTCTAAATCATGTTTACTCAGTCAAATATATAGATATCTATATATCTATAAAAATATTATGTATTTATTAGATTTCAGTTCTGAAAGAGACTCTATAACTTTTAGGCCTTTATTTTGAATCTCAGAAAAATGGTACCATTCCTATGCTAGCTGAGACATATAAGAATAAACTGCAAATTAATATAAAAAAATTTTTTCACTGCAAATTTGAAGATAGATTAAATATTTTTATTCTTAATAAGCTGATTATTGCAGATTCAACACTATCCTACAGCTCTCCCAAATACGTAAGAAATACGATTCCTCTGATATCATAGAAATTATGCCGAAAGCACTTGGAAATAGAATATGAGCATATAGTCTAAATAAGAATGCTACTCAGAACTCAGAAAACTGTACACAGATCATAATGTGATAACCTCAAAGGAAACTCAAAATCAGATATAAGCAATTTAGTATTCCCCATGTTGCTTTGAACATTTTTTGCAGGAGAATGATTTCTCCTGGGGGCAAGAGGTAATGGTCTTCATTTTCTACTGTCACGTAAAGAAATTCCCTTATTAATACCACGTAGGCATAAAATGAATGCAATTATTGAGCCAAGAATCCAAAAATTACCTTTCAAGGGAAATGATTGGAGGTTAAGGGGATAAGTCACCAGGTTCATAAAGATGTTAAATATGTTATGGACATTAACATGCAAATCACCAGGTATGTAGCTACTTCCCATTTCTCTTTCATTGCTTATATCAGTTTGACTTAAAGTCTGTGGAATCACTCTCCAGATATTATGGTTCCAATCTTAGGACTATTTGAAAAATTAGGAAAATAGCTGGCATAAACAACTAGCTGTGTGGAATTAGCCATCTCTTTAGACCCTGAAAAGTTCTCTCTGCCTGCTGTTCAAATTTGAAGAAAAATACAAGAATGACAGGGGTGTGCATATTATATCCGATTTTAGGTGGAATATTTGGTTAAATGCACACAAACAGAAGCCAACACTTTAGATACAAAGCCATGCTTTCTCTGCATGTAGGAAGGCAGTGAGTCTGTCATAATAGCTTAGTCGGCATCTACCCTGACATCATTTCAATAACCAGAGAATGCTCTTTTATTTTCTTGACACTTTCAAGTATTGATGCCAGTCCCTGTATTTAGAATGCTTATTATGTACCATATTGGCTGTCCCAGAATCTGGGAGAGGATTTGTAAGAGTAGGCTAAGATGGTATACAGAGAGTGAAATTTTGGCTGGCCACTCCCATAAAATGAAATAGTAATGATTTAGATATGCCAGCTGGAATTTAGTCATGTCTAATGTTTTACTATACTTGAATAATTAGAAAACTTAGAGACATACAATTTCAGAGATAGAAGGCCTTTGGAGAGAATTTGGAAAGAATTTAGCACACTCTACTTCTCATACTGATAATGATTTTTTTTTGGTATGGCCTTTAGGGACATCCTTAAGCCAGTAAATTCTCTTCTTTATGAGTGAATAGGGAAGAAAAAAATTAGCTCAGAATTAGTTTTTGCCTAAACCCCATATGAAACAGATTGCTAAAGCACCAAAATACTTAAAACTTAACTTCCCTTGGAAAGTTCCCTCCTAGGTTCTCAATTGAATAGGCTAATAATTAACCTTTCTGATAAATTTTGGGTCTTTGAAGACTTAATTACTAGACATTATTTCCTTGTTCAACCAAAACCAATATCCTGGCACATGGGCACAAGACAGAGAAAAATGTCCCATTCCAAAAGCATCCTCAGCATATACCTGTACCCTCTTAATCAGCAGCTCTGGAATGCCTCACATGCCCCACATCCCCACAGCCCCTGTTAAGACAGAATGGCAAGAACAAACAGCACAGACCTCAAAGTTAACAGAACCTGTCTTGGGTCCACCACTTATAAGTATGTTTCTTTATACAAGTATCTTAATCTCTTTGAGTCATTTTCCTTAGCCATAAAAAATTAATAAAGTCCACCTTGTTGAGTTATTGTAATGATTAAATAAAACAACCCTTATCAATATCTGGAAATCTTATCATTATGGTTACTAATATTACCATTATCCTTACTACCTGCCACTTAATTTCCATACAATATCTTATTTGATGGGAAATGCTGAGTGGGGCAGCAATGACCAAAGCTGCCCTTCTCCACACTACTATAAATTCCTATTATGTGAGACAAATGGGACAGAGAGCAGTGGTTGCCATTTTAGAAATCAATCAAGAAAGCATTCAAAACTTATCAACCAATAATGGTAACCATAAAATACTGTAAAATACAGCGGACATTCACAATATAGTATCAAGCAGTGATTCTCAAATGAGATAGATGGTGGCATGAATGCCATAATAATAACATTTAAATAGTATTTACTGTGTCTAGGCATTGGTCCCGTGCTTTATCCAAACTAACTCATTTAATCCTCATAGCAACCTTATGAGGTAGGTTCAACCATTCATCCTGCTTTTACAAATGAGGAAACAGGAGAAACTCATTGAAGATTTACAGCTGGTACGTGGTAGAGCCTAGGGATTCAGTCAGCCGTTATGATACCATCCTCATCAGAGGCACCTAAAATGGATCAGTATTTGCTATTCTAGATGGTTTTTAGAACCATAGAAAAAAGATGTTGTGTACTAGCATTTTTTATTCATATCCTAAGAGAAACCTAAGTATTTTTTTTAATTAACGATTCCTGAAATATTAACATTATTTGTACTGGGAAAAGTTAAGGGAGTTTGGCTGATTTTCAGCCTCAACCTGCACTGCCTGCCCAATCAGGCTGTCCCTGAACATGATGCTGAAAGGACCCAAGTATTCGTGTGAACACTAAATGAGATACTGAGCATCAAGAACTTAGCAGAGTGCCTGGTAATAAATAATCAAAAGCTGTATTTAAAAAAAAACAACAATAATAAAGCAAGGAGACCAAATCAGACCAAAATAAATCGCCCCTTCATATAAAAAGTTTGGGAGAGGTTAACTAATATGTATCAAGTGTCCCATGTACCCAGTAAAGAGTTCTGTACATAGCTCTTTAAATCCTTACTAGTCTATGAGGTAGATACTTCTCACCACAATTTTATGGATAGAAAAATATGTGGCAAATTTGAATTTTAAACCCCACCCTGTTGGAGTCCAAAGCTTAGATTTTTTGTTTTCTTTCTTTCATTTTCACACCTATTGTTAATAGGTGTTAATAGCTAAAATTCGGGAGCACTTGCAATGTGCATTCACCCTTTAACTGAAGCCTCACAATTCTCTGAAGTAGGTAGTACCCTTATCACATTTACTACCTCCCTAAGAATCACAACAGCCTCTGGCATTAACCCTTCTGTAAAGTTTTCCCCAGTATGATTCCAGTACCTTCTTGTTTGAACCTAAGATTTAGGGGGAAAATAACCCCAATTCAGGTCTACTGTAAACACTAAGTTCCCCCTGTATAACAGTCATTCTTTAAAAGGGTGGGAGGTGGGATGGTAAGCACCAGCAGTTTCCACTGGCCCCACTTCCTTCTTATCAGCATCCCTTCAGCTGCTGTGATAAGGGATATTACACCATGGCTTTGATCCCACCAATAGAAAAGCAAAGGGAACTAGGCATCTCTTGTGGGGACTATACTTTCAAGCCTGAGAAATTCTGGTCATTTTCCTTCTTATCACACCATTGAATGATTTTGCTACTCACAATGACTAGAGAAAGAATTCCGATATTAAATTAAATAAATATTGTTATATCTAATATTTTTTAAAATACAACTGATATTCAAAAGACTTAATAACAGATATAAAAAATTTGAAATCACATTTTCTGGGCTTCATATTGCTTAAAATACCATATATAGGATACCACTCTAAAAATAAAAAGAATTACTTAGAATATAATAATGAGCTGGTAAACTAAACATATACCTTTCAAATCAATGCATTTAAACTACTTGCATTTTTTCCTCTTCATTAAACTATACTATACTATACTATACTATACTATACTGAGGCTTTCATATTCATTCAGTCATGACTTCTGTCTTATTTTAAGCTCCCAGTGCATTTCATATTAACACCGAGATATATTTCAGTTCAGTTATACAACATGTAGCCAGGAGCCCAAGAATATCACCAAGAGTGAAATGATATCTAGAGTCATGTTCTTCACATATCTGGTTCTCAACAAGAAAAATCTGATGGGAACCCATAGGAAAGGATGGACTGTCTGTATTCCCCCAAGCCTTATTCCTTTTTATTAGCTAGATAAAAATGAGACCTTATATGATTCTTCATGCAATACAGCCTGATATATGAATGTTAAAAGCTTTCTTAGAAATGAATGCTAAGGGCTATTCCCATGAATCATGATGAAATTATAATGTGTGTGTGTAGGGGGGAAAGAAATGAAATGTAATTACCAAATACAGTCCTAGCTGGGACAGATTCCTTATTTATCCAGAATGAAACTTGAGAAAGAATCACTGTCATAATGCATGGAATATATGTCTGAATCATAAAATAACCCATTTTCCGTCTGAGGTGGAAGTAAACCGTCATAACAATATATTCACCTACAAATAAAATAGAGGAAAATGTGTTATTGGTTCTACCGGCAATATTTCAATGGCATGATAATAATATTTCGTTCTAACCAACAGTATTCCAGGCAAAGAAATTATTTTTTGTGCATACAAAGCAAACATTGAGAAGTATGTAGTTTCTTAACCAGAGGGGAAATGATATTGAACACGATTATACACAAAAACATTTTTGTTTTATATAGTAATTTAGCCATTTAATAAATTGAGCTATAACTTTAAAAAACATTCTTACAGTGCTTTTTTTTAATTCTGAAGGTCTAATATTGCTAAAGCAATTTGCCTTTATTTTTAGCATTTTTGAGAGTAGAAATTAGACCTCATTTTATGGAAAAATCACTAGAAACAAATGGAAATATATATATACACAAACAGGCATGTTTTATTGGCATTTGGACCAAAAACCTGAAAAGTTAATAAGTGAAAAAAATTGTAAGGTTTATGGTAGCTATTTACAAAATATTTGTAATGTTATATCTGAAAGGAACATACTAAGAAAGTTATTTAGGAAGCAGTAGCCTTAGTTATAGACCATGGAGCCCAACATTCAGAAATCTCAAATCTTCCCAGACGTATTTTAAATCCCACTTTCAGCTTGGAATATGAATGTCACTGATTCAAAAAATAATTTTTTCTGCTAATATGTATATGGAAGGAACAGTCAGAACAAGAATTAATTGGCAGTTTTTTCCCTATTAAACTTGGAAAAACCTAAACCCTATGTTTCTTTCCATTCATATCACAAAAGCAAATACTGAGAGTTGTCAATAGTAATAACTTTAATATACACCCTTAATATTCTTTGTAATTAAACTTTAGATTTGCTTTTGCTTTTGAAAAAGTGGGGATGGCACAAAATTGGGCAAGATAAAATAAAAAAGATTGGGGGCAAGTACAAAAATCAGGTAATTCTAGCATTCAAAAATCAGTGGTCAGACTTCCTGCCCCTTAATTCTGTGTTGAAAGTAGTTTTAATAAATTTGATTACTGACATTCATTTCTGAATAAGAAAACCAACTCATTTTTCACATCATACCAACTCACAATTGATATCTACTTTAAATGAAAATTTATATTTATAAATATAAATTAAAAAATCCTGCGATTCATGTACCAACTCTATTTCTCAAAGCTTTTTATGGCTTCCCTGAAACACTTATTATTCAATGAAAAAGCTGAGACAAAACTGCATTGCTAATGCCAAGTAGCATATTGATTTTAATTGTTAAACATCTCACCGGTAATCGATTTGATAGTTTCACTTGATACTGTTTGTCCAATCAAGTCATACTGAACTAAGCTGGAAGACTCCTTTGGAACTTCTACCGATTTTTCAGGACCTTTTGTCCAGGTATAGATCATCTCACTCTTCGGGTACGCATCTGAAAGACAGCACAGAATGAGGTCAGAGTCAGCGCTCCTTTTTCATCAGCACTGGCAGTCAATACTTAGGAATATTACACATGTTCAAAAAAAGAATGAATAAGTGAGAAACAACGATCATTATGATTTATTCAAGACACATTCAAGATTTAGAAAACTGGAGATTAAATAAATAGCCTTGAAGCTCAGCAATATTTCTTTTCTTTCTTTTTTTTATGACAAAGAATTGGAGGTGGGGAGACTAAAACTAAAGCGACTAAAATGCTACATATACATGAATGCACTTGGAAGTGTTTCCATACTAACAGGATAAACAGTTGAAAGGCAGAACTATTAAACCCTCCAAAAAAGTACCGTCAAACTGCTAGGCTACGTCTTTTAATTCTAACTCGCTTGCAGTGCTTGACCAATATTATCTTCCATCTTTGTGCAGCTCTGCCAGTTAGAAGTGTACCAGATGCTGCCTAAATAATGCAACAACAAAAACAAATCCTAGTGTTGGGAGAGCTCTCTGGGGGTCACCTATTCCAGACTGCCTCTGGGCAATCCCCATTCTGTTTGGGAACCATTCTGCATTGACAACTGGCTATGCTGTTTGTAAAGCTCAGGGAATATAATTACACAATCAGTTCCACTACTCTGAAACTCTTACAATCAAGACATTTTCCCTTCCATCTTCAACAAATCCCTCCCAGCGGTAATTTAAGCCCATTTCCTATTATTCCATGTTCAGTGGAAATGAAGACCAGCTGCTTGCTTACCAGTCTATCCAGAACAGATAGCTTGGCTCACACACAAATCTGTTAAAAAGAACCAAAATGAATTGTGTGCCACATCACTCAAACCTTCCTAAAATGGCTAGAGCACAGTAGGACCTTGGCAGAATTATTTTATCTCAAAAGGAAGAGATACCTAGGGACTTTCTTTGCAAATGACTTGGCAAAACAAACTATGAGGCTTATGTTATCATTTAGCAATATGCATTCATGTGTCAGTATTGACCTCCTGAAGTTTATTCATGCTTTGCCATATGTTTAAAGACCCTGTATGCTATGTTTGTGCACATGATACTTTAAATCAGATATCTTCCTCTTGGCTGCCCTACCTTGATGAAATAATCATTTTCTTTCTCAGGTTTTTCTCATTCTTGTGAATTGTAATCATAGTTAAATGGTGTTTTTCTCTTTCCAGAGTAATTAAGGATCCTTATTTGCTGAGTATTATGTGCCTCACTTTTTAAATTCCCAGTCCAAAAGCATCAGTTTCCAGGGTGTGATTTCATTATTTTATACAAGCCCTGCTTGAACATCTACTACATTCAAGTCATTGTGAAGAAAATCACTTTCTATGAGTGATTTTATGTAGTGGAAAGGACTTCCTCTAGATAAAAACTACCCTGAATAAAATTTAAATTATTACAGCCTGGATTTTAATTCTGGCCCCAGTAAGATCACCCTTTTTGTCTGTTTTTATCTTCACTCTTATTAGATCACTGAGAGTAAATGACTCTCTCTAGCTTCTAGTTAGCCCACTGAATATTGTGATTACCAGGAGTTATAAAAAGAATGGTGACTGCCGGTTCTCATTTAGTTAAGCAATGAGCAATGATAATAGCAGGCAATAGTTTCAAAATCAGTGCAACTAAAAGTCTGAAGCAATAGTAAAAGCCAGCATCTATTTTGGGTAGATTCTGATTGAATAGAACGTTTGAGGCAGACATTAGAAGACAGAATTACATTTTGCTGCCATCTCAGGGAAGGAAGCTTAAGGAAAAGGACTCCGTACTCAGTCTCATCCATTCATTTCATCCTCTTACTTTCATCTCCACAAAATATCCAAACTCCATCTTTTTCACACCACCCCTCTACTATCATCCCAATCTAAGTCACCACCGTCTTTGCCTGGACCAATGCCATAGCCTTCAAACTCTTTTCTGCTTCCACTCTAGTCTCTCTACATTCCATTCTTCCTAGAAAAGCCAGAGTGATAGTGTAAAATATTAGTCAAGCATGCCATGCCCCTTGGTAAAACTTTCCAATGACTTCCCATAGCATTTAGAATAAAATTCAAACACTGTAGAATCTCGCTCTGCCTACATCTCAGATCATTTCTCCTATCACACCTTTGCCACACTCCAGCCACTTTTATATCAATAGTGCTGTTCATGGTTTATTAACTTATGACATGTTAAGAAACCCTGAACCTTCTGTGGCCTTTTTTCAAGCAGCAGAAACTGTTAAATTAGGAAAGGAAAAAACTGTTTACACTTATTATGTTATGCCAAGCACTAAGGACATAGAGTTCAGAGGTCTCTAAATTTCACCACAGACCACCACCCAATTAATTATGAGTCAGTCTACCTAGGCTATCTGAAGAAATAGGTTGTGTTGTGAAGAGCAGAGGAATTGTTTTAGTTCTTTATTTAAAAATGCTAGTTAAATTACAGTCTCATAAAAAGCAATACCTGGACATTTGTTATCATGGAAAATAATATCAATATTTGATTATGAAAAAACATGCCATATATAAATATCAGCTTGAGCGAGATAATAAAAAATTATAAAAAAAACATTTTTATTGTAACTTACAACTCCCAAATTTCAAAGGACAGGCATGGCCATCCATGGGGAAATCCACCAATCTCATGGGACATTCCGCACTTATGGTGAGTCTATGATGGAAGAATGCAATTAAACAAAATCAGCCCTTTCTTAAACATAACTTTATAGACCCATTGAAATGGGAAGGAAAGAAGGAAAGAAAGAAAGAAAAAAGAAAGAAAATGATTACCTCATTGTGTATAAAATAGTGCCATTTCTCATAATTCTAAAAAGCTTATTTGGAGCTGTCATATTATGTGAGACAGATTTCTTTCCATTCCTGAAGAAAGTATCAGGGGTCCATACTTTCGTTACCATCATATTGTTCAATCTCAAAATTTCAATAGGGCCATCATATTTTAGTCTTTTGTCAATCCATGTCTGTCTAAAGAAGACATCCATTGTGTATTCCTAGGGAAAGTAGTTTGTGGCATATTCAAATCACAGATGAACCACACATAAATATCAGAAAAGTACATTCAATTCTGTCCTCTTTCCCACTCCTAAAAAATACTGCCCCAAATGAAAATGAAATTAATGGAACATAAATTATCTTAAATCAATGGCACAAATAGATTCTTAGCAATTAAATTTGTTATGTCCATCTTGATTCCTTAATTTTCTTCATTAGTCAGACAAGTTACCATACATATTAATCATTCAAGAATAATTACTGTAATTTAATAAAACTGCCAGTAGCAAGTAATTACAGTTGTACTTTAATTTAGACCAGGTAGCAAAAGGAGTTAATGTGTAACAAATATCATTACATAATTAATCATAAAATTGTAGCCATTTCTTTAAGACAAAATAAAATATATAAAAGGTAAGAGAAATTTTATGTTCCCCAAATTTATTAAAATTAGTCAAGTAACCCAAAGATTTGAAATTACTAGGATCAAGAACAAAAGTAAACTAGTTTCTTTGGCATGTGAACTAAACTTATTGAATGTATAAGGGCACAAGTGAATGGATGAATTTATCCTAACCCAGTGCTTGATGTTCTAAGCTCTTTGTGCCTGGGAGAACAGGAGGGAGGGAAGGACAGAGACAGACAGACAGAGAGAGAGAGAGAGAGAGAGAGAGAGAGAGCGAGCACATATACACTAGCAATTGGCCCAACATGAAATGTTGTAATGCAACTCTTTTAGGACTAGAATAGAGTTTTATGCCCAAATTAGTTACACTCTCTAATTTTCTCCTCCTCCACAGTTTTCAAAGAAGATGAAGAAGAAGAGGAGAAGGAAGAGGAGAAGGAAGAGGAGGAGGCGGAGAGGGCAGAAAAACTAAGCATAAGGTTGTTCTATGGGGACTTGTAAAATAAGAAAATTACTTTCTTTATTGAGAATGACTCCAAACCAAAGAATACTCAAATGGTGGAGCCGAAATGCAAATTCAGTGTCTTACTCCTTATAAACTTTTGAGTCAAACCAGGTTGTTAATTGAGTTTCTAGCTTCGTGTGATTGACAACAAAATAAATATTAATTGCCTTCTTTTCTGCATATTTTCTTCAAACCTCAACAGTTACATTAAATTTCCCAAATACCTACCATTTCAACATCAGAAACAGGTCCAAAGCTGGTGACATATATGTCAGTTTTCACTTCTGTAACAGGACCTAGTAGGTTTGAAGTAAATAAGTGTGAAAAAAATAATTACCAATTTTACAGGCTGGGTGGGTGAGAAAAATTAAAGAGTAAATAAAGATCTGATCTATCATGTTTTTACAAGTATCCTAAATTTACAGTTAGATAAATATAGGTAAAAGTATGATGAAACTAGGAAACAATGTTTATTTACAGTCAAGAAGAAACCCCAGTTACTTACCAGGAAACTGTTTCTTCAAAGATACATCACCCATGGGCTCTATTAGACAAGCAGTGCAGAGACACAAAAGCTTTTAGCTTTTGTTGATTTTTATAGTCCACCATCTGATAGGTCTCTAATAAAGAAGTGAGCTGCTAAAAAGAGGGACTGAGGCCATGGGAGTGAGCAGGAGGAAAACCATAATGGCTGCAAGGAATGTTATCTTCAGAAAGCCAAGGATAGTAATAAGTTACTTGAGCACAAAAATGATTCCTGTCACCTTTAACAATAAGTGGGCCATTGACTGGTGATTGGGATCAAAGACAGGCTTTCCTTTAAATCAGCACTATTCCTGCTCTGCCACTTAATAGCTGTGTGATCTTGGGCAAGTTACTCAACCTCTTGATAACAGAAATAAGATATTTCTGGCAAGACACTTGATAGAAATCAGGTGAAATTGCTCATATGAGACACTTACCACACTGACTCTTTCATGGTAGTACTCAGCTGCTAGTTTCCCTTTGTTTCCAATAATGGCCACAGCTGAGATATTTTCCTATGTCTAAATAAGGCCGGTTCATGAGCAAATGTATGAGTGTGTTTGGCAGAAGAAAAAGGTGGGAACATCAAGACAATGTGACTGGCACAGATTCTAGACAAGAGAATATTCCCACAATTTGGGTTTAACATGATTCCTGGAGGCCTGAAAATCAGGATTTCTGGAGTTAGTTAAAATCTGGCTCTAACACCTTCTACTTGTATGACCTTGGTCAAGTCATGTAGGCTCATCTGTAAAGATTTTAATGAGCATTAACTGAGATAATATATGTAAATCACCTCCCTCAGTAACTAGAAAATAATGTATTCATAATGATAGTAATATATATAATATAGCACCTTATTACTAATAAAAATATAAAAATTGTTGCCCTCTTGAACATCATTCCTTAAATGAATGGTTTATAGCACTGTATGACCAGGAACTAGATTCACCATACTGGAAAGAATAACATCTGCTACAAGGTGAAATATTTTCCTTGGATACCGTTTGGGCCATTAGATTTATGCCCCAAAAGGCAAAGACCAGCGATACGCTTAATGACCCAGGTCTCATGTTATTCCACATTAAAAAATCAGAACATTTCCCCCTCTAAAGAATGAAGTTTGAGCCACACAAAGAAAGAAAGTTTAAGGGAGAATGAGATCATTCTTGAAGAAGTATCCTTTGGAAGCATAGTGAGAGGAAAAGTATAGATCAGACTCATCTGTCATGAGTTTTAATTAAAAAATAAATAACACCTTTGTAAAAGAGAGAACATGTGAGAAAATTGAATTTTTATGTGTATGAGAAATTGTAAAAAAAACAATAAAAATGGTAGTAATAAGCTCTCTAAAGCCAAATTATTTCAGGGATAATTAGGTAATCTAGGAAGCAGGTGATGTATATTGAACCCTAGAAGACAGAGATCCAGTCAAGTAGGTTCAAGACTAGAAGAAATCACTCTTCAAGCTTTTAAGGATCTTGTAAAGGTATTAAAAGGCAGAAAACACACATATCACTGCAAGTCAGGCCAAGGGGAGATAAGTTACTCAGAACAATTAAGGCTGGGAATGGCCTGGCAACTGGACTGATTGACAGAATTCTAGAGAAATTAAAAGTTACTTTGAAGATTAGTTTAGAGTAGTGGTTCTCAAATTTCATCTGCATCAGAATCACCTGGAGGGCTCGCTAAAGCACAGATGCTGGACTCTACCCCAGATTTGCTCATTAAGTTGGTTTAAGGTGGGGTCTGACAATTTGCATTTCTAACGAGTTGCTAGATGATATACTGTTCACTTATTTTCTAGTTTATAGACAGTGTACATCTGTCTAGAATAGTATTTCCCAAACTCTGTCCTATAAAATATTAATGCTATATGTGTTCCATGAGAGCAGGGGAAGCTTAGGGGGGAAGGAAACTAGGATAATGATATTTTTACTTAGAATTTTATTTTAAAATGTGTATGTATGTTAATTTTTGTAATTATAATGATTCTATGATAATAATAGGCATTTTAAAATTCTTAAATAACATGCTGTTGTTCAATGATTCTTGGAAATGTTTTTGTGTTCAGAATTATAACCTCAACATTTGCTTATATTATTCTTATTTAACTTATATGATCATATGGAAAAAATTGTCTACCATTTCATGAAACAATTTAATTTGAAACCATTTTTTCCTGTATTATCCAATTATCCATTACATTATTATAGGCTATACTTATACTTAAAATAAAGGAAATACCTGGAGGCAAAAGGCATTCTGTGGATCAGGGCCTGAAATCAAGAAATAGGGTTTGCCAATTTGAAACAGAGGATCTGGCTGAATTATGGGGAAAGGACCCATTTGTGATTCTCACAGATCCTGTTCCATGATAGTGATGAGGTTTGGATGATACCTCTCTACTATCTCTGAGCATTTATAGGCCATGCCTGGATTTCTCCAACAATAGTCAGAGAATGAAAATATGAGCCTGTCTCTGTGTATATTCATTCAGTAGTTACTTGGGAAAAGAAAGGCCTTGGAAAAATCACAAAGACAAAAATTATGTTTAAGAACTATGACCTGGCATAAAAGCGTCATTTGCTGGAAATGAAAGGATATTTGTCCATTTTGGAATTGATGTTATTTAACATAGATACTAAAAATAAGAATTAAGAAGATACAGCTATGACAAAACAAAGGCCAGACTTTAAAAAACATGTTTCCTTTAAGTATTTTATGCTTTAAGCATCTTATACGTAAGCTACCAACAATGATTTGTAATTTGCATTATCTGAGCAGACTCTGAACCCATTAAGTCCAAATCTCCGGTTGAGATTGCACTATAGACGAAGTCAAACAGAAATGTTTGGTGCAGGATTTTCCAAAAGAACATTATGTGGAGAAATAAGTCAAAGGATACTATGCACACTATATGCCTCACCTAAAATTCCATAATACTGTATAGAATATTAAATTCTCTGAGTAAATAAATCTATGACTCTATTTAATTTTTAACTAGAGCCCAATATTTATTGAACTATAGAAGCTTCTTTTCTCATAACACCCATTAACCTCTTGCTGAACTACTGGTGTAGAGGAAAGTACACTGGAAGAGGAGTCAAGGGATTTTTAGTCCCACATAATCGCTAATTGACTGTCTGACCTTAGGTGGAAAAATACATGGTATGATATGGTTGAACTTTAGCCCTAAAATTCATTCCATTTCTAAATTTCTTTGTGACATCAAGAGTTGACTGAAAATACTTTGATGTTTGTAAAACACACTGAGCTATTTATGTTTATTTTTAAGAAAACAAAATGTAGGTTTCTTGTAAAGGTAGGTATCTAGAAATTATATAAAGAAATATACACTAAAAACTTGCAAGCATAAAACAGAGGCCTTTGACCTGAAAATAAAATATTCTATTATTCCAGCAAACACAAATATTTACAATGCTTCTTAAAAATAAATGCAGATAGAATTGTCATTGCTAAGAATGGCACTTAAAATTTTAATGTCTTGAGAAATCACTGTGGATAGTGTTAATTGTAAAAAATGTTAATTGCTAAAATTAATACATATGACTATTGGACACAGAAAAGTCACAGTAAACCAAGATAACCAATTACAATCAAGAGGAACATAAACTGCTGTAAATAAGGTTTTGCATATAAATTTGTAAAAATTTCATAGAAAGGCTTGAATGAGAGAATGGGTCCAGTACTAAGCATATGTTTCAGAGTTATGTCAATTTCTAGTTCAGATCAACTTTCACAATGCCAAATCCTCTCCAAGCTGTTATAGACATTTTCTCTCAACAATTGAAATTATCCTGGAAAATATGCATCTAGTTTTATCGTGAAGCCACCACTTCTAACTTATCCCAGAAATATGGTCTACTAAGTCTTTAATTCAAGTGAATCAAAAAAGGAAGGAAACACGATGGGAATTTGTGACTGTCACAGAAAATGCTCTTTGATGTTGAGTGAAACTCTAAAAAAACATGATTGGTAAAGGGATTTCCTTTGGTCACCCATTCAACAAACATTTATTGGTGAGCACCTGCTGTATGCCAAGTTCCACTGCTAGGTACTGGCACTCCAGTGGTAAAAAAATACTCATGTGTCCCCTGCCTCAAGGACTTAACATGCTTTTGGGGGAGTCAGAGTATAAACGGTGAAGGAAAAAATTAAATGAAAGAATGTGATCATTCCTAAGAAGGAATAAAGCAGGTAAGGCAATGACTTTTAAACTGAGATCTGGAGGATGAATCTGACACATCAGGAGAGCTGGGAGAATTGCCTTTCAGGCAGAGAGAACTGCAAATGCAAAGGCCCAGAGGTGGGAAATGGCTTAGTGTGTCCAGGGAATAGAAAAGAGGCAAGCATGGTTGGAGCAAAGCAAGTGAAGAAGAGAATGGTAAGAAGTGAGAGCACCATACACGGAGTGAAAACCAGGAAGTGGTGGACAGAGCCCATATTCTGAAAAATGGAATCTTTCAAGTAACGTATTTAGAATATATGTTAAGGTGATGTTGTTAAAAGTATGTGGAAAAGAACTTACAGAAATCACGGTGAACAATGGGAAGATACATAAGGAGGTTAATCATTTTTCCTATATTCTTCCCCGGTTTTCTACCTCTGTTATTCAGTCCAGCACTGCCTCTGCTTTTATGAGTGGTAAGAAGCTTGACTTTATCCCATAATCATTCAGAGGTCACTGAGGGTTTGAAGTAAGGAAATTATGTGATCTGAATTACATTTTATATAATAACTTTAGCAGGTCTCTGGACAATGGAAAATGAATGATAGGGAGGCAAGAGAAGAAGGCTCTTATACTAGTCCAGTTGACAGATGATGGTGGCCTGGACTAGAAATATGTCAGTGGGAATGGGAAGTGGACAGATCAAGAGGTACAGATGTTTGCAGCTGCTCTCAGGGGATGGATTTTTTTTTTCAAAAAAATAACAATAAACAGCGACATAATAATTACTATTTATGAAAGACCTACTTTGGACCTGGCAGGATAATAGGCTTTTCCCATTTGTTATTTCATTTTATCCTACCAACACCCTTCAAGGTAAGTATTGTCACCAGAATTTTATGGATCTGGAAACTGAGCTCACAGAGGTTAAATACTATATGCCAGAGCCAGAATTCTAACCCCCTTCTATTGATCTCCAAAGTGTGTTCTAGTTTTACTACACTATACTATATCCTAAAATAACTAATAGTGAATTATTTAAGTAAATTTGTAATTTCATATCTATTACATAATACAACAGATCTATATTTCCTATTTTGTTCATGAGTAGCTTCTGAACCATGTTTCTATAGCACTTTTTATGCCATTACAGTTACTCTTGTTACAGTCCGCTTGGGCCTGTCTTTCTTCCCTTGAGAGCAAAAACAAAGTCTCAATACCCTTTGAAGTTCCAAACTAGAATAATCCTTTGCTCATACTAGGTGGTGAATAACTATGCATTTGACTGTGCTCCTGTTATAATCTCTGGTAGCGATTTTAAAAACTCCCAAAAGGAGAAATTACTGGGATTCATTTGCTACATCAGTTAAATTAAAAATATTTCCCAACTAAAGCAGAAACCGTATCTTATTTATATTTGTATCCTCTCCCAGAAACAATTATTGGCCTTAAATGTAATAGGTTTCCAATAAATCAGTTTTCAAAGAATAATGGTCGCTATGCAATTAAGAATAATTCTTAGAGACGCTTCCTCTAATGCTACTCTTTAAGATGTTCAAATCAACCTTACTAAGAACATAATTACATAGAAACCAGATAATTTTGCGCTTGGAAGAATTTCTTCCGATAATTTTATATGCATTTTCGTAACACCAAAGACATCTTTCATTTTAAAATCCTATTACTTTGGTAATTTGCTTGAAAAGTGGGACGACTACTAATAATGTAACAGACTATTTATTGCTGTTTATTTTACTTTAGCAGGATACACCTGATAAAATGACATCACTTTTTAATTTCTTCTCCAAGCTTATTGTCCAATTTTCTGCCATACCAGGAAATGTGATCTAAGATGGTTTTGTTAGTGGCGCATGGGTGGTTCTGTGGTAGAATCTCTAAGATGGTTTTGTTGAAGTTTAAACTAGTCAATCCTTGTTCTCTAATATTACTTGCCCAGCTATACACTTAAAGACACATTTCCTGTTTTACAGTCCTCTAAATCTGTGCAACCAGTACATCTTTCAGAACACTGTTGATGTGTTTCCAATAATCAAGTGACTTAAAGTACTTAAGAAGTAGAACAACAACAAGGATTCTTAGTAAAATATTTAAAGAAATCTTCAATTTTGTTTGCCCTTTACAAAGTATAGAGACACCAACATTCCTAGTAATAAAGACAACAGATATCCATTGATATCACTGACAAAGTAGAAACTCTATTGGGTTCTAGACGTTTCTTTTACTTAAATAACTTTAAATATTAGTGCCTATTGTGTCTTATGATCCTTTATCAATCCAGGCCTACTCTGTAAATAATCAAAACCTTCAAATAGATTAGAAAAATGTGAACAACCTAATAAAATATGGGCAAAAGATACAATCAGGCAATTCACAGAAGGAAAATCCTTGTGGCCAAAAAACATTTGAATAGATGGTCAACCAAATAATTATTAAGAAAAATGCAAATCATTTCACAATTAAATGTCACCTCAGGTATTCTACTGGCAATACACACACACACACACACACACACACATAATAAGTGTTAAATAGGATGTGGATCCTGGATTTCATATACATTGTAGATGGGAATTTGTGAAACCACCATGGAAAACTCTTTGGCATTATCTCACCAAGTTGAACTTACTCCTACACTTAGAATGAGAAAAAATCCAATCCAGGATATATATTCAAAAGAAAATCTTGCACATTTACGGCAGGAAATTTGGGCCAGAATATTCATAGCAACACAATCTTGGAAACAAGCAAAATGCATGCCAACAGAGCAGATGAATAAGGCTGATTCCCATGCAATGGGAATATCACACAGAAGTAAAAATGAATGATCTATAGAAATATGCAACAATAAGAATGAATCTTAGCAAGATAAAATTAACTGAAAAAAGTATCAAGATTATATAAAAAACACATTTAAAACAAATTCAATTTTTAAAATATATTTTAAAATGAAAGATGAGATAAAACAATAGCCAATGAAAATCAATGAACTAATTTTAAAAATTATTCAGAATGGCGATTACTTTGGGTGGGGAAAACAAGAAGATAGGATAGTGCTATGGATTGAATTGTGTTCTACAAAAACATATGTTCAAGTCCTAAAAATCCGGTCCCATGCATGTGACTTTATTTGGAAATAGGAACCCTGAAGATGTAGTAGTTAAGATCCTGCCAAACTGGATGGGGGAGGGGTTAATCCAATTATCTTTATAAGAAGGGGAGAAGTCAGTACACACAAGTAGAGAGGAGAGCACCATGTGATGCCTGAGGCAGCATTCCATGGATTGACAGCAAGCCACCACCAGAAAGGTAGAAGACAAATTCTTCCCTATAGACTTCAGAGGAAACATGACCCTACTGACAGCTTGATTTTGTACTTACAGCCTCCAGGACTGTGAGACAATAAATTTCTGTTGTTTTAAGACAGCCAGTTTGTGGTACTTTGTTACAGCAGCCTTAGGAAACTAAGACAGATGGGGAAGAATATATAGCAAAATAAAATTTGTTGTCCCGGTCCTGTTCTTTGTGTTGGTTGATGGTTTAACTGGTCTTTGTTATATTATAATAAATGAATGAATTGATGGATAGATGTATGAAAAGAAGGCTATGAATGGACCAATAATGAGAGTATGTTATGAACCATGGATTATTAATCCAGAATCCAATTCTATGTACCTGAAATTTATTCACTAATTAACTAAGCCTTAGAGAATAAAGCAGTTATTTGTTTAATAACATAAGGCAAGTTTATGTATTTTTCATATAAATGAAATCTTACAACCAGTAAAGTATTATCTAAATATCCACCAAGTTACTAATATCCTCTATCTAGAGTTTATAATGCTTGTTTCAGGAAACGCATTTTTTATACCCTTGCATTAAACAAATATAAATATATAATAACACCAGTACATGTCTTTTGTCAAGCCAAGAGCATAAGAAAGTAAATTAATGCTCTGGGTTCTATCCTTTCTTGTCTTCCTAATCACTTCTTTCTTTCAGTTATCCCTTCCCTTCACTCCAATATTAAGCTATCCCCTACCACATTATTCCCATCAGTAAGCAAACATGTCATGTTATATTTCTAGTCTTAAACAACAGCTTCCCTCGTTCTCTGCTCCCTTTCCATCATTGTACTTGTGTGTGTGTGTGGGGGGGGGAATCTGTACACACTCTCTCCAATTCTTCCCTTCCTGTTCACTCCATCATCCATTATAATCTGGTTTTCATGCCCAGAACCCACCAAAATTCCTTTTGTCAATGTCATCAATATTTTCCTTTCTACAGCATTATTCCCACCAGCATTTAAGAAATACTATTTTTTCTGCCATTTTTTTTTAAGTTCTCTTGATTCTACTTTTCTCTCTACCATACCATTTCTCTATCCCCCTTTACATATGGCCAGAAACAATCTCCTCACATTCTCTCTCGAACCTACCCATTCAGACTTTCACACCCACCAAGCTACCAAAGGTGCTCTTGTCAAAATCACTGACATTGCTAAGTCAATTTTAAGTTTTTATCTTATTTGATCTGTCAGTAGCATTTGACTTAATTGATCAATCCCTCCTCCTATTTGAACACTTTTCTCTACTTAATATCCAGTGCACACTCTCTCAGTTTTCCTCCTGCCTCACAGGCCCCATCTCAGTCTTTATGGGATTGAGAAGTGTCCTCATCTCTCCTCACCTCTTAATACTGGAAGCTTTGGAGTTCAATATTTGCACCTCTTCTCTATCACCCTTACTCACCTGGTAATTTCTTTAGTTGCATTGCTTTAAATGCCATTCATATTGCCATATCCTTCTACGCTGGATTCTAGGCACATCTCCACTTGATATCTAATGGGCATCTCAAACTTAACATATCCACATACAAATTTTTCATCCACACCCTTGCTCTGTTTCTGCCAGTCTCGGAAACTCCTTTTTCTAGGTGTTCAAATAAAAAACTGTGGAGTCATTCTAGCACCTCCTTTTCTCTCACATCCCACATTTTAGCTGTCACCGTTGACTTTGGCTTCAACTTGTAGTCAGAAACCATCCATTTCTTACAACTTTCTTTGCCACTGGCATTGAAAGTCCCCATCATCTCTAGCGTAGATAATTGTGAAAACTCCTCTGCACCTGCCCTTGCCCCAGACTGCCTGTTCTTAACACAGCAGCTAGGGGGATCCTTTTAAAATTAGTTAGTTCAGGTCTTGTTCTTGCTGAAATCCCCCCAATTACTTCCAATTTCACTCAGAAATAAGCAAACTCTCTACTGGCCTGCAAAGCTCTACACTAACCTCATTCTTTTATCCTACTGACCCCTTCTTACTCCTTTGTCCCATCAAACATTACTGCAGCCACACCGACTTCCTTGCTCAGCACATTTGTGCTTGTGGTTCCTTCTAACCAGAAGACCCCACCCCACACAAGGCTTACTGTCTTACCTATTTAGGATCATTGCTCAAACATCACCTTCTCAATAAACCTTCCCTAACTAACTTGTTAAAAACTGCCACCTCATTTATATTACTCTGTAGCAGTTATGGACATCTCACATACTTTATATTTTACTTATTTCTGTTGCTTATTTTCTCTTATCTACTAGAATGTCAGATCTTGAGGGCAGGAAGTTTTGCCTCTTTTGTTCACTAAAGTATCCCCAGTGCCACCTACGACAATGCCTGGCACATATTAGGTGATTAATGAATATTTGATGAAAAAATGAATGAAATTAAACATATCATTGTGACCAGTCTTTATCTTATTTAATATCTCAGAAGTATTATACAGAGGTACCTCGTCCTTCCTTCTTAAGACACTCCATTCTTTTGGCTTCTGTAACTTCACACATTCTTTATGGACCGCCTTTCTCACCATCTACTCTTTCTCATTTTCCTTTGATAATTCTACCTTTTCTGCCCTTCCTCAAATGTTGATGTTCCTCAGGGCTTGCTGCTGGGCTCTCTTCTTTTCTCTCTCTCTCTGCTCCTCTCTAGACAACCATTCTGTAGTTTTATAAGTTTATTATGCTCCTGCATTATTTCCAGATACACCTCCCCTCTGGGCTCCAGACAAGCATAATCACTTGGATGTTGTACATGCTCAACATGCACATACATGAACTCTTGATTCCCACCCTTTCCTTTGTGTTCCTTCTCCAGTCCTCCCAACTTTAAATCATACCATTCTCTTCCTAGTTTTCTCAAAACAGAAATCTAGGTGTCATTTTTTTTTTTTTTCCTTTTCCCTTACCTCCCATATCCTAACCATCACCAATTCTTTATTGATTTATACCTCCAAAATATATCTCAATTTTATACACTTACATCTACCTTTACTTGTCCCACCTCCTTCTCTAAGACTTTCTTCAGGTAGCAGCTAGAGGAATCACATTACAATCTAAGTCTATCATGCCAACCCTCTACTTAAGGAACTCCAAGGGCATCCAGTTTCACTAAGAGAATAATCTAAGCTCTTTACAGAATCCTCAAAGTGCTTGCATGATCTGGCCTCTGCCTACTTCCCCAAACTAATCCTGTGAGATTCTTCCTCTTGCTTTCTGGTTACAGGCACATTGTATCCTTTCCTTGTCTAAGTCACCCTAATCTATTTTCTACCTTAGGACCTTTGCACTTACTTTTTTCATTCATGAGAATAACTGTTTTTCTATTCTTCCTATGCCTGGCACCTTCAGGTCTCAACTTTAAAGTCCTCCTTTACCACCCTAGCTAAAATACATTGCTCACCCAATTTAATCTCTATTTTAGCATCCTATTGGATCATCCAATAGCATTTTAGTGTAGTTATTTGTTTCTTTGTTACTTTTACCTCTCTACACAACTTAATTATAAAGTCCATGAAGGTCTGTGTCTGATTCAGAGTTATATCCTCACAACCAAACATAGTTTCTGCAACATAGTAGGCTCTCAAGACATATTGGTTCAACAAATGAATGAATGAATGAATGAATGAGTGTGACATATCAAAAAAGTATAATATATCAGAAAAGAATAAAGCTATATTTTCTGTTCCTCCATGGACTTGAAATGTTCTTTTAATCTTTATATTTTTTAAAAGTATAATCTCTGTTGACCTTCAAGTAATAAAGCTAGCACATGACACTTTAATTTTTCAGGATGGGATGTAGTTAATTTGAAAACTCTGCAAGGATGCTTTAATGGCTGTGTAAAAATATTCCAAATTTACAAAATGTATAAAATGTTGCATATTTGCTTTTCTATTTAAAAATGCTATTAAAAGTTTACAATAAAAGTTATCATTTCACTCTTTTGGGAGAAATTCAGTTTTGCTTATTTCAGTGACCTACTTACTTACTAACAAGAGGGCATGCTGAGGAAAATTTGACAGTGGAAAACAGGATAATGCAAAAAAAGCCTTAAAAGTGATCGTAGCGATAGCCTGACTAAGGGTTTGAAGAATTGGGGTGTGGAGTTGCAGCTTTGTCAATTACCATGTATATGGTTTTTGGGCAATTCATTGAATTTTTTGCAGCCTCTTCTCTAACAGATAAACAATGCCTACCTTGCTTATATATTTGTGTTGTTGTGATAATCTTATTTTTGTATAGCAAAATGTTTTCAAAGCTGTAGAAAACTCCACTAATGTGAAGCACTACCATGTTGGTGAGCAAGTTTGCAAAATTGACCCTCATTCCCCTTTCCCATTTCAGAGAAGTTATAGAAGGTGATCCAGGGCAATCAGCTACATTTGGAGTATTTATCATTCCAGACAATGTGTCTTTAAAAGGTTGACATACATAAAAAGCTGAACAACTCTTTAATAAATGGAAAATGGGTAAGGGCAAGCTTTCTAAACTATCTCCTGGTGGTTCATACCCCAGTCATGCATTTTTAAGAAGGCCTATCACAGTGTTGAAGATGGACAAGAGCATGGTGGAATAATTTTCTAGCTCCTTTATAGAAGTGTTCAGTTGTGTGCCACTTCTAAGCAGGTGCAAGCTACTTCAAAATGATAGCAGACCCATTTGTCAGAAGCTGAAAGAACTATTCTCCTTCAGAAGTTCCAATCCAGCTTCTCTCACCATGCCTCCTTCCTTCCTTCCTTCTCACCTTTTCCCCTTTTCCTCTCCAAAGGGAGAATGTGGGACACAAGGGAGAGGAGATCCTGGAGGGATGAAAAGAAGAGAATGATTTCAGTTCCTTTTATTTCCCTATTGCAAGCTGTGCTGCTGAGTTAAAAATATGTAATTTAGTTTCCAAATCTATTTCAATCCTTGCCTGGCCTACTGAGCAATCACAAACCATCCAATTTCAATTCAAATCTTTGCTCTTATCTTTATTTTAAATGGAACGCAGCAAAGTTGTATAAACAGATATAAAGTAAATGCTCCACAAAGAGTAGAAGTAGGATGAGAGGAACCAGGAAGTAAATCTGTATTTATAGCATACTGGTCAAAATCTGAATTGTTTCATTTTATTTTCAGAATGTCAAACTTTCCACAAAGTATAACATGTCAAAGAAGGGATCAGGACTGTGGCATCTAAGAGTGTGTGATAATATGTTTTCTTATTATTTTCAAGCGTGCACATTTATAACTTCGTGTAAACAGATTGCACATTTTCCACAGGTGATAATTACTATTCCTCTTCACATTTGGAATACTATGCATTTAAACAGAATGACCCACTTCTAAAAAATGAATCACATTTACCACAAATATTTATGAGTAGAGCCAAAAAAAAGTGCAAAGTAGTAAATTTTTAATGATTAATCAACTACTAACACTTGAAATCTCTTCCCATAAAGCTATAATAGTATCCCCAGGTGGGTAATGCAAATCACTTGGCAATAACAAGTAAAGTGACTAATAATGCCCTTGAGATATTTCAGCCATGTTGCAGTTAACTAAAACCCAATAATGGCTTACATAGATTGATTTCACTCATTTTATTGTCTAGATAATGTTATGGGAAAAGATATGTGGTAAAAAAATAAAAAGGATCCATCTACAATGGATCTCCCTTTTCTTTTGAATTATAACTTGCATTCTAACCAACTGGGAAGATATTATTTTAACTTTCAATATGTAATAGTAAAATGATATAGTTTTATTTATAAATTTTCACTTATTTTTCATGAATGTTAATTCTCTAATGCATATTTAAACTACATGTGATTTGTTACTTCTGTTATTTTTTTGCCCTTTACTAAAACATCAAGTTTTAAATCTTTATGAGCAGATAAGTACATTTTAAAGGATGTAAAATTGCCCTAAATGATAATTATCATCTGAAACATTCTCCATAGATCTATATTTAAAATTATAATTTCTCAGTCATGTATGAAAGATCATACATTAACAAATGATTCACTTCTGTAATGAAGTCTCTTCAAATTTTCATGTGCAGTGCAGAGCAACCTCCTCCTGGAGAGGCAATATGAAAAGATTCTTTCATCCTTCTCATCCATCTTTACCAATGTCAACACACCAAGACTGAATTAATACCCTCAATGGCTCCCCATAACCTTCTGAATTAAATCCAGAGAAAAATGAAGTGGAATTCAGAAGACCTGATGCCAGCTTATCACTAATTTGCAATGTGCTCCTGTAAAAATCACTTTTCCTTTCTAATCCTCAGTGCCTGCATTTGTTAAATAAGAAGAATGAGACTAGATAGTTTCCAAAGAATCACCCAGCTCCACTCTATCCAATTCTATTTTATCTCCAATGATGTTGTCTAACCTCAGACCTCCCCCGAGGCAATTCTCTTCTGCCTATAGGACCACACTCTTTCCACATCATATCTAATGTTGTCCCCTATCATGAGAATGTCTTGCTCCCCACTTTTTTACCTTCTCTACTCTCCCATCCATCTCCTATACACTTTCAATACAGAGCAGAAAATTTCTCTGAGCTATTAACAGGGAAACTTGTCACATAGTGTCTGATATCATCTCAGTCACCTTGTATGTGTCTTTTCCTACACAGTCTGACCTGGATTCACATCCTGCCTCTGTCACTTACTATGTGACCTTGGACCAATTACTTTCCTAAAAAGCTCTTTCTTCATCTGTAAAACAGGGAAGGTAATAGCTTCTCTCAGTGCGGTTGGAGGATTAAACAGAATAATGCCTGTATCTGACACATATGAAAATTTCAGTAAATAAAATTTTAATGGTCATTATTGTTGTCATGTCTACATTAGAATATAAGCTCCTTTAAGATAGGGCCTAAGTCTTTTTCAAGTCATTTTCTCAAGAGTAACTAGCTCAGTGTAGTGGAAAGAACAGGGACTTTGCAGACAGAAGACCTGGGCAGGCCCTATGGCTGGTCCCTAGCAAATCACTTGTCCTCTCTGAACTGGAGTAGAAGGGTGTTTGAGGTCAAGAATTATATCTTAGGACCTCAGTGAACCTAGTGTCCAGCATATTCCTTGCAGCACAGATGCTTACGAGGTAGGCAAAGGAAACATGAATATGAAAAAGCAGCAGCATTATTAATGTGGACATGCTTTAATTAGGTCCTAGAAAAATATTTGTTGAAGGAAGGAATAAGGCTGAAACACCTCTGGTTCCAAAGTCTTAGGAGGGAAGCAAATGCCACTGTCCCAATGAAAGTAAAAATTCATCCTGCTGGAACGGGAAGGGACTGGGTTCTCCAGCAGAGCAGGCAGCATCATGCCCCAGATTCGTGTCCTAGGTAGAACACTGGTCCAGGTTTTGGCAGAGGAACGGACATGTGGGAAGACAAGGAACTTCGGAGCAGCTGCCTCAAGTGCAACCTGCTCCAAGCAAAGAGCAAAGTGGCCATGTTCAAGGCAACTCCGCTCTTAGGGCGCAGCATGGCTGCATGGCTGGGCAGTTGAGACCCTAGTTGCTTTTTTTCACTTTTCCCCTCCAACCTCCTCTACCCAGCAGTCAGGTCCCAGGAGGTAATTACTGTGGGGGAGATGCAAAGCCTCTGAGCGAGCAGGGAAACGGGAAAGTACAGGTGGGGGCGGTCTTTTTGTCATAGGTCTCAGAAAAGGGGAGGGGAGGGAGAGAGAGAGAAAGGGAGAGAGGGAGGGAGGGAGACTGGGGAGGAGAGAGAGAGAGAGAGAGAGAGAGAGAGAGAGAGAGGTTGATTTTCGTTTTTGCACACGAAGCATACCTAATAATATTCCCACAGACAGACAGACAGGCAGACCGAGACCGAGAGAGGGACAGACAGGACACACTGGCGCGTTTGAAATCGTTCATACCCCCAAATCCCGGACGCAGCCTGTTGTCATAACCATCGAGTAAACTGTCCAGGATGCGGGTAAAATTTTCTGGGCATAATTTCTCCTCCTTTTGGTTCTGTCCTGGGGTTTCGTTTAAACTGCAAGCGGGAAAAAAAAGGGGGGGGGGGGCGAAGACTCTATTAGAGAACACGTGGAAAAAGGTAGAAAGGTTTCTCTTTTAGGGAGAGAGTCGCTTGCCCCAAGCTAAAGGAGGGAGGGGGCTGGGGGTTGGGATGTGGAAGGAAGAAATGGCCAGGAAAAGCTCACCCCAGTACCCACATGCTCTTGAACCCCGCGCCCCTCAAGCTCTCCGCCTCTATGCCGCCACGGAAAATCCTGGCCTTGGCCCCTGACCTGACCGCGGAGACGCGAGGGGCTGGTTTGCCCTAGGAGGGGCCGGCAACCGAAGAAGGTCGGTAGCTGTCACTTCTCCACCTTCCCGGGATCCCCAGCACACGAGAGAACTCACCAAGCCGCCAGGCACAGGGAGTGCAGGAGGGCGAAACTGACCCCGGAATATATCGCGATCGCGGGCACCTTCTTGGCAGAAACCATCTTTGCAACATGCCATACTTTAAGCCTGTTCACGCTTCCAGGCTCTCAAGATGCCCTGAGCAGGGTGAGAGGAGAGGGCAGAGCGGCTCTCCGCGGCGTGCGCACACTTGCGCTCACACTCGCCCGCGCTCAGCCAGCCCGAGCCGCGGTGGGCGTGTGTGTGCACACGGGCCAGGGGGAGGCGGAACCTGCCTTTCCTCGCCCCCTGCTTTTCTCGCTGAGCTGCCAATGTGTATGTAGAGCTATGTATACCGCTCAACACCCTTTCGTGCCCTCACCAGAAAGATTCTGGGGTTAACATAGGCACGGTTGCGACTCAAGGCTGAGCAAGTTTGTGCTGATCTTTAACTCTGGGGAAAAGGGTGAAGGTCCCTCGCCTCTCCTCCTCCTGCACCGCAAACCTTCCTCCCTTAAGCTGGGTCCCCGCCCACATCAATGCTTAGCCTCCACTTCTCGCTCCCAGTCCCCCGCTGAGGTTTGTATCTACCCAATGAAGCTCCTCTCCCATTAGGTTATGCGAGGACCTGTTTGTTTAATGTACCCATTTTCAAGGCTGGAGGTGGAGAATGGGCGGGATGACAGAGGCTGCTGGGGGAGGAGGTTGGGACAGTGGTGAGGGGAGAGAGATCAAGTCAGGACCGAAACACTCTTGGTACCCTCCCCAGGTCTTGTGGTGCTACGAAAATAATAAGATTCTTTCTGGTAAAAGACATTACCACTCACGGGCAGACTCTTGCTAAATTGATAAGAAGTAGACTTGAGCCTCACTCTGTAGTCACTGCTTATGCCAAGTTATTGCTTTAAAGACATCAAAGTTCTTTACTATACCGCGCCCACCCTGCCTACACATGCCGTACTTTCTGCAGCCCCATCCTTTACTGGAGGGCAAGGGGGGAGGTGGAGACAGGCTACATCTGGTAGAAATCACTTTCACATCTAACACGCTATATCCTTTTTCAGCTTGGAACTGACGTCCTCCTAGAGGTCCATTGCTCTAGGGAGGGGTAGAAGATGGCTTGGGAGAAGAAGAGAGAAAGAGGAAAAAGAAAGAGTGTGTGAGTGTGGGTATGTGTGTGTAGAGGAGCGGAGAGGGAGAGGGAGAGGGGCAGGGAGAAGGGGAGGGGGGAGGGGAAGGAGGGAGAGAGAGGGAGACGGAGAGGGAGAGAGGGAGAGAATTCATAAACTAAAGTTCAGGGGAACGTGTTTTAGTTTGCTGATGACTTGAAAGGAACCAGTAAGCACTATACCTTTAGCATTTTTATTGAATAAAGATCAGCACTTCCAAAAGACGCTGTTAAAATGTTAATTGTTCAAGGGAGATAAAATGTCTTTCACATTAATAGTGACATTTGTGGAAATTTTCATATGATAGATCAACGACCTAAGTAATTTCCATTAATGCTAGGTTCCTGGGACCAGGCACCAACTATGTTCTGTTTAGAATTTTGATGGCTCAAATTTCATCAATTGGTGGGCTTGTTTGATATGGAAACCAACTGTATTCAAGGGAGATTTGAGGGTTTTGTTTGTTTCAGTCTCATGACTAAAGCTTTCATTGCCAAGGGGAAGCCTTTCCTGGCTGCCAAAACTGTGTTAAGAGCCATTGTATGTGCTTTCATGATACTCTGAATTGCTTCAGTCATGACATTTGTGGTACTTCATCCTAACTCCATCTGTTTGGAGTTAGACTGCATGTAGACTGCAATATCCATGAGGGCAGAGGCCATGTAATTTTTGTTCATCTGTGTTTATCTCTCATTATAGTGTGGCACATAGCAGGAGGACAATAAATATTTGTTGAATGAACAATTAAACAAATTAATGAATTACTTACTCCCAGATCTATCTTAATTAACTCAGAAGAAATTCAAGCTCACTCTCTTGGGGAAAAAGTTGAGGTAATAGTGTATTTCTCAAATATGTCAAAAAGTTGAGGTCATAGGGTATTCTTCAAATTTGTCATAAAAGTATTTTTCTCCACAGAGTCTACACATTAAATAATTATTACATCATATTATATTATTTCTCCAATCTTAATGCTTTCTTACTCTTTAAAATCTAAACATTTCCTCCAGATAACTTGTCCTTACAATTTTCATGTAAAATGTATTCATATCAAAAAATAAAAATATATGGCAATGGGAAAAAGAAGTTCCATGTCTTGAGGTTAAATTTATCTCTAAAATTCCAATTTTAAATGTGTGAAACTAATCCCTTCAAAGGGATAAAAGGAAAATTCCTCCCTTCAATGTAGGTACTTCCAATTATACTTTTATAGTACTTAAAGTCAGCTGAAGATAATAGTAAAGACATGCAAACTCGTTTCATTATATAGCCTTTCATTTATGTTACCCTTTGTATTACTTAAAGACTTTTTATGTTGGATTTTACTACTAGAAATCTTAAAACAGGATATTTCTTTTAAATATGAGTTTTAAAATAAATCCAACATTCCAAGAAATTACAATTTACCTTAAGTTACAAATATTATTAAATATGATTGTTTTCTATCTTAAGTTAAACATATCATTAGATATGTGATTAATTTCTATATAAATTCCTCTCCATAATGGCGAAGATTTTTATTAGGAGTGGATTATTCTGATTGCCCATATAGCTGTGCAGAAATATGAAAGAGTTAAAACTGTATGTGTAAGTTCCTTCTTTTAAGTTACCATGAGCCTTAGATTATCATGTTTAGTAGAATTTGAACTGAATCCAAGCACACTCCCCAAATATCATTATGTTAAGCCAGCCATATATTATAAACTTAACATATTGCTTTACACCTGATATGATGAAATGCAAATAATGCATATAACTCTACTGCCAAATTCTGAGGATGGGCATTGAGGCATCCACAATACCCATGAGATGCCCTGAAAATGAATATAAAATCGTGTATTTAGGTAAGTATGTGCATTTTTTGGTGGGCCGTTTCATAGCTTTCATTATAGTCTCAAGGCTATGAATATGAACCACAATAGTAGGACTAAGGTTTTAATATTTCAAGACTGAAATGGGACTAATACAACCAATTTGGAGTGCAGTTTAGCAATATATGTATTGGAGTTGAACATGTTCATATCCTATGACCAAGAAATTCCATGTCTGATTTAAAGCTCATAGAAATTCTCAAAGTTGTTCATAAGGAGACACCTAAAAATGGTACATTGTTTGTCATTTGGGAAATTAGAAACAAATTAAATGTCTGTTAACAGGAAAATGGATACATTATATTATGGCATAAATGGAGTACTCTACAGCAATTAAAATTAAGGAAATATGGTATATGTATCAATATGGTTAAATGTCAAGAATGTAATGTAAACAAAATAAGCAAATGGCAGAATAATACGTTTGGTAAAATATCATCCATGCAAAAGTTAAAACATAAAAAATAATGGTGGACATTGTTTATGGATATATATGTAGTGATATTAAAATTACCTGCATGGCAAAAACAAACACCAAATTCAAGAGAGTGGGTATCTGTAAGGAAAAAAATGAGTAATGGAATAGGGGAGAGAAAACTTGGTTTCTTCATCTATTTATGTAATACTTTATTTCATTAAAAAAAAGATCTGAAACAAATATGGCAATACATTAGGATTTGACAAATCTAGGTGGGAGGAACGTGGCTGTTCATTATATTATTTTTTTGTATTGTTCTGGTCATCTATTGCTATACAACAAACCACTACAAAACATAATGGCTTAAATAAACAATTTATTATAATTTCTGACAGTGTCTCTGGTTTGACCAGGCTCATCCAAGCCATTCTCACTGGAGATTTGTCAAGTGATTACAGTTAGATGGTAACTGGGGCTGAAGTCATCTTAAGGTTTGACAGTACTGGACATGCAAGATGGCTTATTGCTTCACATGACTTGCATCTCACCTGGGATATCTAGAACAGCTTGGGGTTGGCTGAGCATTTCTCTCCCTCCCTCCTTTCCTTCTTCCCTTCCCCTTCTTCCTTCTCTTTCTCCCTTCCTTCTTCTCTTCTTCCCTCTTCCTCTCTCTCTCTCTTATCCTGGTGACCTCTCTACTTAGCGCAAATGTCTTCATAGCATGATGGTCTCCAGTTAGCCAGACTTCTTACATGGCAGCTGACTTCTCCCAGAGAAAACATTTCAAGTCAGGTTGAAGTTGCAAGCCTTCCTAAGGCCAAGCCTTGTAAGTCAATAGTGTCACCACTACTGCATTCTGTTGGTCAAAGCAAGTTACAAGCCCAACCCATATCTGTGCTGGGGGGACATGGTTCATCGGGTCCCCTCCTTGAAGACTAGATACCATATATACTGCTCTGTATATATGCTTGAAATATTTCATAGAAAATAATTAAATATCATTTTATAAGTGGTATGAGGCTGTAAGACACATATTGAATCTTTGGGGTTCATTTAAAAATTTGATGGCTGTTTCCATTCTGAATGGTTCCAAAGAAATGATAAGAAATTCTTACAGAACCCTGAATCATATGAATAACATATTGTTATCTTGCTATTAGGGCAGGCAGTTTTTTTGTATATAATACACACGAGGAATCATGCTATATGAGCATTTAAAAATGCTAAACATACATGAGACATAATTTAGGTTAGAAATTGAACCATGTTTTTGCTTTTTAAAATCATGTTTTATTTTTTAATCAAGCAAATAATGCATGCTGATTGTAGAAAATTTGGAGACTTAAAAACACTAAGCAGAAGTAATGTATATACAGTGTAATCATTCAAATAAAACACTTATTTTCCTTTTGCTCTTTTTTTTTTTTTAATAAAGCACCTAAGTCTTTGCAGAATATCTCCATTTGCTTTATATACTTTTGGAAAAACAATTGAAAGTATATTTGGCAACTAAATATTCCAAGAAACAAAGATGTGTAATTTATTGTATGTTTTATACAATTCTATTGTATATATTTGCATTAGATATTTCATTTTATCGATGTTTTTACTGGTGATTTGAAGAAATTCCTAATTCAAATACATTAATAACCAATAAAAAAACATTAAATTAGCCTATAGGATACATTTATTTTCACTAAGCATTCTAAACACAAATATATTGGCCTTTCAAATGATTAAAAAACAAAAACCTTTCAAGAAAAGCATAATGACATTTACATGGCTTTTTAGTATTTTTAAATCTTCGATACAGAAGTGATAACTCAACCAGGTGCACACATAGTCAAAGTAGTGCAGTTACATACTAGCCTGCAATCAAAGCAACCCAGCGTTTAGAACTAATCTTTCCATACACACCTGTGGAGACTGAACACGACACAATGGTAAAACATTTGATCCTCGGAAAACTAGGAAGCCAGACTGCTCTTCATTACCATCTGGTGGCTATTGCATGGAGTGGCATTAACCCTAATTTTAAAAGAGAGTTAAGGAGACTGCATTTCATACTTAAGAACAGAGAGAAGAATCTCAGTATGGTTGATGAATATTCAAAATGCATGAGGATAAAGAGCAAAGAAAGATTTAGTAAGATTTTTTCCTTACTATTATTTATTGAAAGCAATTTACAATGTGCAAAATTTGAATGTTCAATAAATATGATTTATGAATAGTGTATGGCTTCCAAATCATTCGTCTTACAGTAGAAAAAGGCAATGGACATATTTTTCTTTTAGTGATAAATGGATGGGAAATTTTTCTAGATTTACTAAATCTTTCAGTCATCCATGCACCTGCACATGCCACGTGCCTCAGAAACACACTTCTCCATTTTATCCACCTGGCAAACACTTACCTAGTTTTAAAAACCTTAGCTTAAATGGCACCTTGTTTGAAAAGTCTTATCTTGGGTCTTTCCAGCTAAGGGCTCTCTTATGTATCCCTACTGAATATTTGTGCATATCTGCTGATCATTTGCTCAATCATTTGTTTTTATGACTGTCTGAATTTCTCAAGGGTAGAGACGATGCCTTAATTATTTTTTAAGACCCGAGTTATATGCATTTAGTATATATTCATATAAGGACTGAATCCAGTAAGTTCATTGTTATTTAAGAAATTTAAACTAAAGGAAACTGCTCATATTTCAAACACTGAGAAAAGAACAGAATTAGATTGTGCAGAAAGCAAATATCCATTGTGACCTTTCAAAGTTCTTACTTCCATTAGAGAATCACAAAGCCAAAATCAAAACAAGACACCATCTAGTTTGGGCACATTTTAAGAACGAGACTGGCATTCAGAGAGAATATATGACTTTCCCAAGTCCTCATAACTAATAATTATCACAATAAAAGTTTGTATGCCTGAGTTCCGATTCTTCATCTAGTGAAGTTTTTATTCTTCTCGTTTAATCCCTGACTTCTCTTAAGAAAAATCTTAATTCTAGGAAATTTAACTTTAAGCTTAAAAATAAAATACCTTCTTAAGGATTTGAAGCTGTATTTAATCTATTACCTAGCACACATAAATTTACAGGGCAAGTTTGTAAATAATGAATCATTATAAGACAATATGCTAATATATTTTAAAATTTTTAAATGCTTGAACTTTTTCCCAGCAGTTCCAATTCTAGTTATTCATCCTAAGAAAATATCAAGGCATGCTTGTCAAGGTTATGAGCACAATAAATAGAAGGGCATTATTATTAATACTTTTGGAAAAAAGGGGAGACTCTGATATAATTTCTGGCATCTTTAGATATTAAGGGATATACTTCAGTGCTGAGTAGGAGGTTTTTGAGTTGCTCAAAACACATCTTTTTAAGTCACCAATTTTATCTAAATTGAGACCAGACCTATGTGATGCCACCCTTAAAACGGATGGCATAGTCTCTTTCAATCTGTTTTTAAATAAGATGTGTGAGTATAATCCAGACCTCAGTTTTCTTCTGTGAGTGTGTGTGTGTATTTTATGCCATATTATCCAGTATTTCCAGATTTAGAAATTATATTTCTGGAAAAAAAAGGGCATGTGCGTTTAGCATTTGCAGATTTAGTTTTAGCATGTAGGGTTCCATAGTTTTGAGTTGCCTCTAGATTCACAGCAT
Source organism: Cabassous unicinctus (assembly GCA_029593785.1). Taxonomy (NCBI): domain Eukaryota; kingdom Metazoa; phylum Chordata; class Mammalia; order Cingulata; family Chlamyphoridae; genus Cabassous; species Cabassous unicinctus. The sequence continues at coordinate 32,855 of JAQZBX010002831.1, read as the reverse complement.
GTGGTGCATTGGGATTTCAGAGAAGGCACTGATATAACAGTGAACGCTGAGGAGCAAGGGAGCAGGCAGAGCCAGTCACTAATGATGAGAGAGAACCTAAGCCAAGGGCAGGCCCAGGCTGGAGTCCAGACACAACCTGACTTCGTGGTACCCAGAGTAAATGTCCCATGTGTAGAAACTCTCCTGAAGTAACAGCAACAAAAAAGTGCTTCTCAATGATAAGTGACTATCCAGTAAGATATACTGCAACACAGTATCGCATGAACTAAATTAGTGAACACCCTTGAAAAGGTAGCTATTTTGTGGTTTGAGCACAGTATCCAAAAAGGAAGCATTTGAGGCTTACAGAAATAGGAAATAAAAAGAAAGTAGTGAAGCTGGGAAAACGTTTCAGTATTAATATATTAGAGACTATCAAAGTCTGTCTTAATTTACAGTAAGATTTTAAAAGCTTTCTGAAGATACAAGCACCAAAAATGTTCTTTTATTTTCGTCACAGAGTTCATTACTTCTCCCACTGCAGGTTCTCAAAAATTAGGACCTAATGGCTCTGAAATGAATAGCAAATCTCTTTACATAATTTTTTTTAAAAGGCAAGCTGCAACATATGGAGCTTCGTTAAATAATTTCTTCATTTAATTTACCTCTCCTCCACATTATTTACAGACAACATCCAGCGTTTTAACCTTTTTCTATTAATATGAATATTCTCTCACCCCTTTACTTTCCTATTGCTCTTTTAAAATTTGTGTGTATCTTGGAAGTATCTGTGTATTAATCAGGTTCTCTAGGGAAACAGAATCAACAGGGGATATCTGTAAATAGTATGAGAATTTATAAGAGTCTCTCAGGTGACCCTGGGGATGCACAAGTCCAGATTCCACAGGCAGGCTGCAAACCAGGGGCTCCAGTGAAAGTCCAATGAAGGTCCTTGATGAGTTTCCAGGACACATTGGCTGTCCAAAGACGAGCTGGGAAATTCTCTCTGAATGCTGAAATCGCTTCCCCTTTTAAGGCATTCAACTGATTGGGTAAAGCATCACTCATTGCTGAATTGCAATCTCCTTGGTTGATGCAGATTAATCAGGCATCTATGCAGTGAACTCACCAATAACTAAAACCCATAAATGATCTTGTATTACAATTAACCCAGCGCTTGCTTGACCAAACAACTGGGCACAATTACCTGGTCGAGTTGACACATTAGCTTAACCATCACAATATGCTTTGGGAAACTTTTGTTATTATGTTTTTTCAAGTCTTCTAATAAAGAGACAATAATTTTCTTTTGTTTTCCCTTGCTTAATATAATCAAATACTATTTTCCTGACTCATTTTGATGTCCTTTGAAAATGGAATCCAATCCATTGGACTGTTTAGAGCAGGATTATGATGGAAAATGCATCTTCCTTTCCCTTCCATATCCAATATGGAAATGATCATATGATCTTTCTATGAGTCTATGAATTCTATGATTCTATGAAAATGATCATAGATTTTGATTTTAAGTTGGGATTGGCTTTCAGAAATTTCATAAGACTGCCTCTTAGAGACAGATTCATATTATGCTGAAAGAGTCTGGCTCTTGGGAAAATATTTAACATATTATACTATAATTTCATTTTCCTAGAGTGCCTATTCCCATGAAGTTCACAGTAACAAAATATGAAAAAAAGTATAAAATTTGCCTTATAATGACCATAGATGTAGAAGTACTCACATTTATGAGTTCTTGTATGTCTATATTTATAATGTGTTTTACATAATGAATACAAAATCACTCCAAAATTAAATTGTTTCACTTGTTTTTTATTGCAATAACTTGAATTATGATAAATAGTGTATGCTGTAGGCAAACTGTTTCTTAAATAGGATATTATAGAGACCAAGCATTGAAAAACATTTGGTCTGGTTTTGGAAATAACGTTTTGTAATATGTGTTGTTCTTGACATGTTTGGCATGTTTGTATATAACACAAAATTCTGCCATGTGTGGGTGCAAGCAGGAGCATAGAATAAGTTAGACAAGTAGAAGATGTATTAAGATGATCGATTTAAAGGCAAAAATTTCAATAATTATATGAAATACAACAGTAAATATTACAACTAAAAAAATAAAGATTTTCAGATTGAATAACAAAACAGAACCCAAGGATATGTCCCTCAAAAGAGACTCATTTTAAGAATGTAAAGACAGAAAATTTGAAGGTAAAGTATACCCCTTGTTGTCACTATATAAATATCAGATAAAGTAGACTTTATTCATAAAAAGCATTATTAGAGATAAAGTGGGACATTTCATATTGATAATGAGGGACATACACCAGAATCATATAATATTTTTGAATTTTTTTGCACCTTAATTCATAGCTTAGAAATAAATAAAGTAAATATTGACAAAACTAAGATACCAGATCATAGTGGAAGATTTTAAAATGCCTCTCTCAGTAACTCAAGGCCAAAACAGCCTGTAAATGTGTGATAACTTTAAAGGCACTGTTAAACTGGACCATACTGACATAGAATGCTGCACCTAACAACTACAGAATACATATTCTTTTCAAATGACATGGAACATACCCCTAAATTGACCGTATGATAGTTCATAAAGCAAACCTCAACAAATTTCAAAGGACTGAAATTATGCCAAGTATGTTCTCGGACCATTATGAAATTAAGCCAGAAACCCATAACAAATAGATAACTAGAATATCCTTCCAGAGAATGGAGGGAAGTTGGGAGTGGTGCAGAGCAAGAGGCCAGAAAGTTAGGTGGGATCCAGGTCATGGGGAAGCTCAAGCCTTAATTAGGAGTTTATATCACAAACCATTAAAGGATGTTTATCTTGGGGTTGATATACTCAAGCTTGCATTTTGGGAAGGTCATTCTGGCTATGTTAGTAGACAGACGGGGACGAAGATTGGGTGAAGAATGATTTGGAGCAAGGAAAAGTCTAGAGGCAGCAGGGAGGTCAGTTAAGAGGCCCTTACAATATTATAGATGAGGCTGGTTGCCTGAACTAGAATAGTGACTGCAGGGGTGGAAACGAGTAGAAAGATTAGAGAAATATGTAGGTTGCAAGATAGACATGGTTGGCATTTGTTGACGAGGAATGATTTCCAGAATTTTGTCTTGGTTAAATGCTGGGGGTGGAGGGGGAGGTGGTACCATTCATTTAAATAGAGACTACAGAAGGTTTGAGGCAGGAAGCTGGAGATGATAACTGCAAAACCTCCAATGAGGACCTATAGTCATTGAAATACCAAAAATGGTCTGGACCTAAAATAAATATTTGAAAATATAATTATAACAGGTAATAAAACCATGTGAGTAGATGGGATGATACAAAGCATTGAGAAGGAAGCTTGCATCAGAACTTAAGGAATTATAACATTTATTTTAATAGACTTTTTTAGAGCAGTTGCAGGTTTACAGAAAATCTGTACAGAAAGTACAGAGAGTTCCTATACACCTCCTCTCTTCCATGTGTGCCCCCTCACATTTTCTCCTATTATTAATATATTGCATTAGTGTGGCATGTTTGTTACAATTGAGGAGCCAATGTTGATACACTATTATTGACTAAAGTCCATAGTTTACTTTCGGGTTCACTAAGTTTGACAAATGCATAATATCATGTGTTGACCATTATAGTATCACACAGAATAAGTTTTACTGCCCTAAAAATGCTCTGTACTCCACCTATTCATCCCTCCCTCTTTCCCTACAACCCCTAGCCAACCACTGATCTTTTTTTTTTTAAGATTTATTTATTTACTTTGCTATTTTCCTTCTTATTTATGAGAGATGGTTCTCTCATCTGGAGGCATCAGGACCCAAACTGGGACCTCCCATATGAGAGACAAGTGCCCAACCACCTGAGCCACATCTGCTCTCTGCAGTCTGTGGTGTCTGCTGGCTTGTGGCATCTTCTTGTCATGGTAGGGGCAGTGTCTGCTTGTCTTCTTTTAGGAGGCACTGGGACCTGAACTCAGGTCCTCCCATGTGGTAGGCAGGTGCCCAAGTGGTTGAGCCACATCCGCTTCCCTGATGTTTTCACTATCCATAGATTTGCTTTTTCAAGACTATCATATAGTTTGAAGCATATTGTATTTTGGTTTTTCAGACTGGCTTCTTTCACTTAGCTATTTGAATTTAAGTTTCCTCCATGTCTTTTCATAGCTTGATAGTTCATTTCATTCATTTTTTATTGTGGTTAAATATATAATATAATATAAAATCACTTTATCCATTTTTAAGTGTACAGTTTTGTCACATTAAGTACTCTGACAATGTTGTGCAACCTTCACTGCTATCTTTTTCCTGTGAAATTTCATAACCCCAAAGAAAAACTTGTATGCATTCTCCCTCCCTCTGTCCCTAGTAACCACTATTCTGCTTTTGTCTCTATGAATTTGCTAATTCTAAGTAATTCACATAAAAGAAATCACACAATATTTGTTCTTATGCTTAGCTTATTTCACTCAACATGATGTCTTCAAGGTTCATCCATGTTGCAACATGTAACAATACTTCATTTCTTTTCACAACAGAATAATATTCCATTCTATATATATACCACAGTTTGTTTATCTGTTCATCTGCTGATGATTACTAGGGTTACTTCCACCTTTTGGTTATTGTGAATAATGCTGCTATGAACATTGGTGTACAAATATCTGTTCAATTCCCAATTTTCAATTCTTTTGTGTATATATTTATAAATGGAATTGCTGGATCAAATGGTAATTCTATGTTTAACTTTCTGAGGAACAGCAAAACGGTTTTCCATCGTGGCTACACCATTTTACAGTCTCACCAACAATGCACAAGTGTTCCTATTTCTCTACATCTTCACCAACACCTGTTATTTTCCATTTTTCAAACAGCAATCCTTGTATGTGTGAAGTGATATTTCATAGTTTTGATTTTCATTTCTCTAATGGTTAATGTTGTTGAGCATCTCTTCATAACTCCTTGGCCATTTGTATATCTTCTTTGAAAAAAAGTTATTCAAGTCATTTGCTCATTTTTTTTTAATTGGGTTATTTGTTTTTTGTTGTTGAGTTGTAGAGGTTCTTTACATATTCTGGATATTAAGCCCGTATCAGATATATGGTTTTCAGATATTATCTCCTATTCTGTTTTGTTGTCTTTCCACTTGCTAAAGTTCATTGATGCCAAAGATTTTTTAATTTTAATGAAGTCACTTTTATCTTTTTTTTCTTTCATTGCTCTGGCTTTCAGTCTGAAATCTAAGAATCCATTCCCTAATACTAAGTTCTGCAGATACTTCAATACATTTTCTTGTACACTTTTTTTATATTAGCTATTATATTTAGGGTCATTGATCCATTTGAATTAAATTTTGTATATTTTGAGAGGTGAGGATCCATATTCATTCTTTCACATATGGATTTCCACTTGCCCTGGCACAATTTGCTGAAAAGTGTGTTCTTTTCCCATTGAATGGCTATGGGACAATTGAAAATCAACTGGCCATAGATGTCTGGGTTTATTTCTGGAGTTTAAATTCTATTCCATTGGTCTGTGTCTATCTTTATTCTAGGGTCATGCTGTTTAACTGTCACTTTATAATAAGTTTTGAAATCAGGAAGTTTGAGTCCTCCAACTTGTTATTTTTGAAGATTATTTTGGCAATTCAGGCCCCCTGGCAATTCCATATGAATTTAAGGATTGACTTTTCCATTTTGGAAAAAAAAAAAAGCTGCTGGGATTTTGATAAGAATTTTATTGAATTTGTAGATCACCTGGGTAGTATTAACATCTTAAAAATACTAATTCTTCAACCCTATGAACATTTGATGTCTTTCCATTTATTTAGGTCTTCTTTAAATTTTTTCTGCAACATTATGTAGTTTTCTGAGTACAAGTCTTTCACCTCCATGGCTAAATTTATTCCTAGGTGTTTTATTCTTTTAGATATTATTGTAAATGGAATTGTTTTCCTCATTTCCTTTTCATATTGTTCATTACTAGTATATAAAGCTCTATTGATTTTGCATGTTTATTTTGTACCCTGCAACTTTGCTGAATTTGTTTATTAGTTCTAGTAGCTTTCTTGTGGCTCCTTTGGGACTTTCTAAAAATCATTTCATCTGTGAATAGAGATGGTTTTACTTTCCTTCCAATCTGGATGCCTTTTATTTCTTTTTCATGCCTGGTGCTCTGGCAAGAATTTCCAGTAAAATGTTGAATAGTGCTGGCAACTGATGTGTATATCCCCTTTATAAAGGATTCCAGTAGGAGGATTAAGATCCACTCTGTGTCATATCTTACTGGGGTAATCTAATCAAAGGGCCTTAACTGAAGAAATTTAATCAGAAGGCCCTACCTATAATAGATTCACACCACTGGAATGGATTAATTTAAGAACATAATTTTCTGGGATCAACAAAAGCCTCAAACTTCCATATCATTTATGATAGTATTGGCTCGGATTACTTCTTTTCACTTCCAGTAACATGGATTTTAATTACTGTTTTACACATTTGCCTTTTAGATTATATAAGGGAAAAATAACAGTTATAAACCCAAAGTACAACAATACAGGATTTTATAATTATCTATGTAGTTACTTTTCCAATGTTCTGTATTTCTCCATATCACTTCTAGTTACTGTCTAGTGTCCTTTTATTTCAGGTTGAAGGACCTCCTTTAGCATTTTCTATAGGGCAGGTCTTCCAGCAATGAATTCTTTCAGCTATTGCTTATCTGTAAATCTCTTAATTTCTCCTTCTTTCTTGAAGGATAGTTATGTTGGATATAAAATTCTTGTCTGACAATTTTTTTCCTTAAGGACTTTTTATCATCCCACTGCCTTTTGGCCTCCATGTTTTCTGATGAGAAATCCACTCTTAATCTTACTGAGGATCTCTTGTATGTGATCAGTTGCTTCTCTCTTGCTGCTTTCAAAATTCTCTCTTTGTCTTTGAATTTCAACAATTTCACTCTGATGTGTGTTGGTATGGATCTTTGTTTATTGTGTTTGGCATTCATTGAGCTTCTTGGGTATGTATATTCATGTCTTTCATTGGATTTTCAGCCATTATTTCTTCAAATACTTTGTATGCCTCTTTCTTTTTTGTCCTTCTGGGACGTTTATGATGTGTATGTTGGTATGCTTGATGGTGTTCCACAAGTCTCTCAGGCTCTGTTACTTTTTCTTCATTCCTCTTTCTTTATGTTCCTCACACTGAATAATTTCAGCTGACTTGTCTTCAAGTTTGTTGATCCTTTATTCTGTCTGCTTCAATCTGCTGTTGAGTCAGTTATTGTACTTAACAGCTCTAGAATTTATGTTTAGATCATTTTTGTAATTTCTGTATCTATATTTGGTTCAGACAATGTTTTCATAATTTCCTTTAGTTCTTTGTCATTGGTTTCCTTTAACTCATTGAACACATTTTACACAGGTGATTTCATATCCTTGACTAATAGTGCCAATGTATGAGCTTCGTTAGGGATGACTTCTGGCAAATTCTCTTTTTTTCCTGAAAATGTACCATACTTTCTTTTTCTTTATGTGTTTGTAAGTTTTTTTGAGAACTAGACATCCTGAGTAATAAATTCTTGTATCTCTGATTCTCCCTCTCTTCTGGAATTGCTGGATTTTATCTTATTGTGGGCCAGAGCAATCATTTTGTGACTTTTCAACATATTTTTTTTCTCCTAAATTGGGAAAAGAAAAAAAAAAAAAAGGTAGAGTATCTTTTAGACTCTTCTGCCTACTTCTGGCTGAGAGTTATTAAAATAACAATAGCTGGTGTTCAAAAGCAGCTTATCTAAAGCACTGGTCAGCAATCAGACCACACACACACACACACACACACACTTTTTGAAGGATTTGATCCTTACAGTCCAACCTACCACTAGCAAGCCACACTAGGATTACATGTTGCAGCATCCACATCTGCCTGCCATGCGGTTGTGGGATGGGAGAGGGTAGCTACTGTATGGAAGGTGAAATTCACCAATGTTTACCTTGATTTCCCAGGCTCTTCATCTAGTTCTCCTCTGGATGCTGCAAGGTTTCACTGGGCTTAAGAGTTCTAAAATAGTTTATTCAGACAGCTCCTGCCAGTTCAATAGTTTTTTTAGTAGAGGGACAATTTCCTGCGGCTCCCTACTCTTCAATCTCTCCACAATCCTTGACAATTCATTTCTTTTTATTGCAGAATATCAGTCCATTTTATAATATACTCATTTGTTTATCTATTCATCTCTTGAAGGACATCTTAGTTACTTCCACATTTTTGTAAGTATAAATAAAGCGGCTATAAACATTTGTGTGCAGGTTTTTGCATGGACATAAGTTTTCAACTCATTTAGATAAATACCTAGAAGCATGATTCTTGATAATTTGATAATCATGTTTTTAGTTTTGTAAGAAACTGCCAGATCATCTTCCAAAGTGGCTGTAACATTCTGCATACCCATAAATAGTGAATTAGAGTTTCTGTGTTTTCATATCCTTGCCAATATTTGGTGTTGTCAGTGTTTGTATTTTAACCATTCCAAGAGGTATGTAGTAGTATCTAATTCTTATTTTAATTTTTAATTCCCTAATAATATATGATGCTGAGCATCTTTTCATATCTCATTTTTGCAATCCACATATCTTCTTTGTTCTGTTCAGATCTTTTGCTCATTTTGTAATTCTGTTACTTGTTTCCTTATTGTTGAGTTTTAAGTTTCTTTGTATATTTTGGATATAAGTCCTTTATCAGATATGCATTTTGCAAATATTTTACTCCAATCTGTGACTTGTCTTTTCATTCTCTTAAGTGCCTTTTTAACAGAGCAGACATTTTTTATTTTAATGAAGTCCAACTTATTCATTTTTCTTTTCTTTCTGTCATTGTGCATTTGGTGTTTTATCTAAAATGTCATCACCGAACCCAAGGTCACCTAGATTTTTTGTATGTTATCTAGTAATTGTACACTTTTGCATTTTACATTTAGGTGTACAATCCATTTTGAGTTAATTTTTGTGAGAGCTGCAAAGTTTGTGACTAGATTCATTTTTTAAAAACAACAACATTATTGAGATGCAGTTCACATGACATACAATTCACCCATTTAAAGTGTATAATTCAATGATTCTTAATTTATCTACAGAGTTGTGCAGCCATCACCATAGTAAATTTTAGAACATTTTCAACACCCCCAAAGAAACTCTATATGCATTAGCACTTTGGTTTTATTAGGGAAGTTGTGAGTTTACAAAATAATTATGCATAAAATACAGGATTCACACATACCACCCAACCCACCAATACCTTACATTGGTGTGCAATATTTATTATTTTTTTGTGACAGCACTGTTTTTAATTGTACCATTTTTAACAGTAATTACCTTTGTTACAATTGATGAAAGATCATTAAAATAGTTCTATCTATTATTTACCTTAGGTGTATTTTACCATATACCACCCTATTGTTACCCTATAATTACCAACTTGTATTAGTATCATATATTTGCTATAATTCATGAAAGAACATTCTATTAACTATAGCCCATTGTCTACAATAGGGTTCACTATGTTGTACAGTCCTGTGTTTTATCTTTTAGTTTTTATTTTAGTAATATATACATCCTAAAGTTTCCTCTTTTAACCACATTCACCTATACAGTTCATGCTGTTGATTGCACTCATAATAAAGTGCTACCATCATCACCATACATTCCCAAACCTTTACCATTAGCCTAAACAGAAATTCCATACAAGTTAAGCATCAACTCCCCATTCTCTAACTCCAATCTCTCTCTTAGTAACCTATATTCTAGATTTCATTTTTCATATGTGAGTGTCCAATTGTTCTAGTACCATTTGTTGAAAAGACTATTCTTTTCCATCAAATTGCATTTGCTTATTTCTCAAAGAAGACTGAATATATTTGTGTGGATCTATTTCTGTTTTCCCTCATCTGTTCCATTGATCTGTTTGTCTATTTTTCACCATCCATACTGTCTTGATCACTATAGATTTACAAGAAGTCTTAAAGCCAGGTAATGTCAGTCCTCTGACTTTCTTTTTCTTCAGTATTGTGTTGTCTATTATGGGGCTTTTGCTTTCCCATACTAATTTTATAATAGGTTATCAAAATCCACAAAATAATTTCCTGGGATTTTGATTGGGATTTCATTGGATCCATAGATCAAATTGGGAAGACTTAACATCTCAATAATATTGAATCTTCCTATTCATAAACTTGGAATATGTCTCCATTTATTTAGATCATATTTGAAATCTTTCATCATAATTTTGTAGTTTTCATCATATAGATCTTGTACATATTGTGTTTGATTTGTACCTAAGTATCTCTAGGTAAGGATATTCTGTCTTAATGAATATCATGTTGTTTTTTTAATAGGTTCATGGAAAATTTTACAGAAAGTTCAAACTACCTCCCAGGCACATATTTTCCTATTATTAACTTCTTGTGCTAGTATGTTATATTTGTACAATTGAGGACCCAATATTGATACACTATTAGTAACTAAAGTCTATTGTTTAGCATTTATACTTTATGTTGTACAAGTCTATGGGTTTTTGGTTTTGACAAATTCATAATGTCATTTATACACCACTATGGTATCATACAGAATAATTTCACTGCCTTAAAAATGCCCTGTGCTCTACCTGTTTTTAATTTTAAATTGCCATTTGTCATTGTTGGTATATAGGAAAGCAATTGACTTTTGTATATTAACCTTGTATCCTGCAACCTTGCTATAATTGCTTATTGGTTCCAGGAGATTTTTTGTTGATTCTTTGGGATTTTCTACATAGACAATCATGTCACCTGTGAACAATAAGTTTTATTTCTTCCTTTACAATCTATATAAGTTTTCTTTTATTTTCTTATTCCATTTGCAAGGGCTTCCAGTGTGATGTTGAATAGGAGTGGTGAGAGGGAGCATCCTTTTTCTGTTCTCAATCATAGGGAGAAAGCATCTAGTTTCTTATGATTGTGATGTTAGCTGTAGATATTTTTGTTGATGTTCTTTAACAAGTTGCAGAAATTCCCTTCATTATTAGTTGTCGCAAGTTTTTATCATGAATGATGTAGCCGTTGGGCAATTTGATGTAATTATGAATTCCAAAAATATATATTAGATTATGCTTGTAAACTGATCTATCATCTGGGCATGATTAAGTTATGATTAGGGCATTAACTGGGCCATGTCAGTAGGGTGTTGAGCTCCACGCTTTGGTGGATGGAGAATAAAATATAAAAGGCATCACAAAGAACAGAGTTGCAGCAGTTTTTTGGTTTTTGTTTTTTGTTTTTTAATTTTTTTTATTGTGGGTAAAAATCAAATTTTTCACAATACATACCAATATTTGTAAAATGATATATAAATACATATGCATATATGTGCATTTGTTTACATGAATGTTATTTGTTACATATATATATATATTTTTAAAGGTGCTTAGATTACCTAAATATTACTCAGAAATTACAGTGATTCCCATGTTCCCCACCTCCCACACCTCCAACAACATCCTGGTCTATGATGCAGCAGTTTTGAATAGCAGTTTTTGATGTTGGAGAGAAGGCCCCGAGATAGAGACGAGCCATTCACCTGAGAGTTCACAGCTGGCCTTGTGGAGAGAAGCAAAGCCTAGAGAGCCTAATAGTCTACAGCTGACCTTGTGAAGCAACCAGAGTAGCTAAGCCTGGAAAGAAACGCAGCCCTGGGAAGAGAGGAACCCAAGAAGCCTGAACCATGGCAAACGTTGGCAGCTGTCTTGCTCCAACACATGGCAATGGACTTTGGTGAGGGAAGAAACTTATGCTTTATGGCCTGGTAACTGTGGAGTTCCACCCCAAATAAATACCCTTTATAAAGACCAACCAATCTCTGGTATTTCACATTAGCACCCCTTTGGCTGACTAATACAAATGGGTATTGGACTTTGTTGATGCTTTTTATGCATCTATTGATATGCTTGTGTAAGTTTTCTTCTTTAGCCTACTGATGTGATGGATTACATTACTTGACTTTTGAATGCTGAACCAGGTTTGCATGGTTGCAACTAAATCCCATTTGTTCAGGGTGCATAATTCTTTTTCTACATTGATGTATTCAATTTGTTAATACTTTGTTGAGGATTTTTGCATCTATGTTTATGAGAGTTTCATGGTCTGTAATTTTCCTTCCTAGTAATGTATGTGCCTGCTTTTGATATTAGGGTAATTCCAGTCTTACAGAATGAGTTAGCAAGTGTTCCCTCTTCTTCTATGTCCTAAAAGAGGTTGTAGAGAATTGGGAGAGGTGATCTCAGTTGGAAATTTTCATGGCTAATCCATGATATAAGTGAGTCAAGAACATTGTATATTGGGCAGAGAATAGTTGATGTCGTAGTTGATGGGTGGTCTCTAGTTGGGCCAGAAAGAACTAAAACCAAAAAGGGGATGGCCCCCATTTGGTAAACAACTGGAGGTGCAGAACTATAAAGTAGTCTATCTTTGTACTAAGTTCAATAGAATTTTTAAATGGATGATTGTGTTTTGAAAGGTTTCTTTTAAAAGACTTTGAAAAGCAGTTCACAAAACAAAGTATTTGGATGGATTCCTAAGGTCTTCCAGATAAACAGAATTTATTGCCTTCCTCAGCTGACATTTCAACCAGGTTTCTGATCACTTCTGGGTAAACTGTGCTGTTCTCCACCAGATTCTTAGCAAGTCTTAGCTTTGATAGACACCCAAGGAAACCTTTTCAATGAGTGGTCGTCACCATCTTGACCTCACTTTGGTAAGCAACGAGGCAATGTAGAAAGAACTATAGAGGCATTTCTGTTCCAGCAACAGGTTCACATTCTTACCTGACATAACGATTGCAAGAGGAATGAATTCTTGCTTGTTTCTTACATGATGAATTAGAATAAAAAGGAGGGCTCAGGTCTGTAGGTATTGATGAAGTGAAAACTCTCATTTCTAAGAATATCTGAGGCAGGATTCATTTAAGCAGTTCTACCTGAACACTCTGGGACTAAACTTCAAATCACCTTGCAGTTTATCTGACTCTGATTCTTGCTCCCTAATTTTCCTTATTCTCTGAGATTCAGTCTATCACATCTATCTCAGATTAGAATCTGGATTCTGTTATTCTTTTCTGTGCCCCACTTTTCAGCCCTCTAATGTTATCACAAATTCCATGCCAAGGAGTAGAATTCCCCTAAGCCTCTTTTTTTTTTTTTTTTTTTACTAAAGAAATTGTATGTTTACAGAAAAATCATGTATAAAATACAGAGTTCCCATATATGACCCTATTATTAACACCTTTCATAGTGTAATCTATTTGTTACAATTAATGAAAGAACATTTTTATAGCTGTACTATTAACTATAGTTGATATTTTAATAAGGATTCACTATTTGTGTTGTAGAGTCCTATGCCTTTTTAAAAACTTTTTATTCTAGTAGCACATATACAACCTAAAATTTCCCCCTTTAAACCACATTCAAAATGTTGTGCTACCATCAACATCATCCATTACAAAATCTTTTCCATCAACACAAATAGAAATTCTGTGCAATATAAGTATTAACGCCCCATTTCCTATGCCCACCCTGGCCCCTGTTAACCTATATTCTAGTGTATGCCTCTATAAGTTTTTTTTTATTCTAATTAATTTAAACCAATGAGATCATACAATATTGGTTTTTTTGTGTCTGGCTTATTTCACTCACCATGATATTTTCAAGGTTCTTCCATTTTGTCTCATGTATCAAAATTTTATTCCTTTTTATGACTGAATTATATTCTATTGCATATATATACCATATTTGTTTATCCATTCATCAGTTGATGGACACTTGGGTTGCTTTCATCTTTTGGCAATTGTGAACAAAGCTACAATGAACATCATTGTGCAAATATCTGTTTGAGTCCTTGCTTTCAGTTCTTTTAGAAGTATGGTTCATATGTTAATTCTATACTTAACATTCTAAGGAACCACCAAACTGTCTTCCACAGCAGCTGCGTCATTTAACATTCCCACCGACAATGAATGAATGTTCCTTTTTCTCCACATCCAACACTTACAAGTTTCATTTTTCTAATAGTAGCCATTCTAGTGGGTATGAAATGGTAATGAGGTTTTGATTTGCTTTTCTCTAATGGCTAATGATGTTGAGCATCTTTTCATGTGCTTTTTGGCCATATGTGTATTTTCTTTGAATAAATGTCAATTCAAGTCTTTTGCCCATTTTTAAATTGGGTTTTCTGTCTTTTTATTGTTGAGTTGTAGGATTTCTCTAAGATAAAGATATTGTGCCCTTATCATATGATATATGTGGTTTCCAAATATTTTCTCCCATTATGTAGGTTAACTTTTTACTTTCATGGTAAAGTCCTTTGATGCACAAAATTTTGTTTTTTAATTTTTAATTTTGATGAGTTCCCATTTATCTATTTTTTCTTTTGTTGCTTGTTAACTTTGGGTGTAAAGTCTAAAACAAGGTCCTGAAGATGCTTCCCTGTGTTTCCCTCTGGGAGTTTTATAGTTCTGGTTCTTATAGTTAGGTCTCTGATCCATTCTTAGTTAATTTTTCTACATGGTATGAGTTAGGGGTCCACCTTCTTTTTATTTTATTTTATTATTATTATTTTTTTGCATATGGACATCCAGCTTTCCCAGCACTCTTTGTTCAATAGTCTATTCTTTCCCAACTGAGTGGACTTTGCACTATGTAAAAAATGAGTTGGCCATAGATGTGAGGGTTTATTTCTGAACACTCAATACAATTCCATTGTCCTGTGTCAGCACCATGCTCTTTTGATTGCTGTGGCTTTGCAATAAGGTTTAAGATGAGGAAGTGTAAGTACTCCACACTTATTCTCCTTTTTCAAGATGTCTTCTGCTATTTGGGGTCCCTTACACTTCCGTATAAATATGATGATTGCCTTTTCCACTTCTGCAAGGAAGACTACTGTAAATTTAATCGGAATTGCAATGAATCTGTAAATTATTTTGGGTGCAATTGACATCTTAACAATATTCCAACCCATGAATATGGAATGTCCTACCAATTTGTTGAATCCCTTTATTAGTTCTTGTAGCTTTGTTGTGGATTTTTCAGGATTTTCTGTATTTAGTATTAAGTCATCTGCAAATAGGGAAATTTTCACTTCTTCCATTCTAATTTGGATTCTTTTTATTTTTTTCTCTTGCCTAATTGCTCTAGCTATAACTTCTAGAACAATGTTGAATAACAGTGGTTATAATAGATATCCTTGCCTTGTTCCTCTTCTTAGAGGAAAGCTTGCAAGTCTTTCACCATTAAGTATGATGTTCACAGTTGGTTTTTCATATATGCCCCTTATCATGTTGAAAAAGTTTCCTTCTATTGCTAGTTTTCTAAGTTTTTTTTTATCAAGAAGGGGTGCTGGATTTGGTCAAATCCTTCTTCTATATTGAGATGATTATGTGGTTTTTTTCTGTTATTCTGTTAATGTTGTGTGTTATATTAATTCATTTTCTTATATTGAAACACCCTTGCATACCTGGGATAAATCCCACATGATCATGCTTAGATAATTTTATTAAAGCGCAGTTAGATTCATTTTGCTAGTATTTTATTGAAGATTTTTGCATCTATATTCAGAAGGGATATTGGTCTGCAATTTTTTTTTCTTGTGCTATCTTTATCTGGCTTTTGTATGAGGGTGATGCTGTCTATATAGATTGAGTTAAGAAGTTTTTACATCTCTTCAATTTCTTGGAAGAGTTTGAACAGGATTGGTGTTCATTCTTCTTGGAATGTTTGGCAAAATTTACCAATGAAGCCATCTGGTCTGGGATTTTCTTTGTTGGGAGTTTTTTTTTTTTTATTTATTTTTTTATTATTATTATTATTATTATTACCGAATTCAATCTCTTTACTAGTTATCCTTTATTGAGATCTTCTATTTCTTCTTCTTGAGTTTGACTAGGTAGTTTTTTACTAGGAAGTTGTCCATTTCACCTGGGTTATCAAATTGTTGGCCTACAGTTGTTCATAGTTTCCTCTTATGTTCCCTTTTATATCTGCATGGTCAATAGTAAGGACCCCCTTTTCTTTTCTGATTTTAGTTATTTGTATCCTCTCTTTTTGTTCTTGTTAGTCTAGGTAAAGTTTGGCAATTTTATTGATCTTTTCAGAGAACCAATTTCATGTCGATTTTCAGTTTTGTTGATTCTCTTGTTTTTCATTTTTCCTTTTATCTTCTATTTCATTTATATCCACTCTGATCTTTGTTATTTTCCTCCTTCTGCTCTCTTTGGGCTTAGTTTACTCTTCTCTTTCTAAATCCTCCAGTTTTGAGATTAGATCTTGATTTGAGATTGTTCTTGTCTTTAAATGAAAGAATTTAGAGATATAAATTTTCTGCACACCATTGCCTTTGCAGCATCCAATAAGTTTTAATGTGTTATGATTATATTTTCATTTGCCTTAAAATATTTCCTAGTTACAGTTGTAATTTCTTCTTTGACCCACTGGTTGTTTGAGTACATTGTTTAATTTCCACATATTTGTGCATTTTCCTTTTTCTCCCTCTGTTATCGATTTTTAGCATTATTCCATTGTTGTTTGTGAAGATACATTGAATGAGTTGAATATTTTTTAATTTATTAAGACTTGTTTGTGACCTAACATATGTTCTGTCCTGGAGAATGATTCATATGCACTAGAGAAGAATGTGTATTCTGTTGCTTTTGGGTGAAGTGTTCTATATATGTCCGTTATATCTAGTTGATTTAGAGTATCGTTCAAGTTTTCTATTCCCTAATTGATCTTCTGTCTTGTTCTATCCATTATTGAAAGTGGTGTGTTGAAGTCTCTTACTCTTAGTAGAGAACCATCTATTTTTTCCTTCATATCTTTCAATATTTACTTCATATATTTGGGGGCTCTGCTGTTTTAGATGCATATATATTTAAAATTATTATGTGTTCTTTTTGACTTGATCTCTTTATCAGTATATAATGACCTTTGTCCCTTGTAACAGTTTTTACTTAAAGTCTATTTTATATGAAATTAGTATTAACTATGCCAGCTTTCTTTTGGTTACTATTTGCAAGGTACATTTTCCCCATCATTTTCCTTTCAACCTATTTATGTCTTTGATTTTAAGATGGGTTTCTTGTAAATAGCATATAGTTAGGTCATGCTTTTTTATCCGTTCTTCCAGTCTCTACCTTTTGACTGGAGAGCTCAATTCATTTACACTAGAAGTAACTGCTTATAATGCAGGACTTTTCTATGCCATTTTGCTATTTTTCTTTTAAGTAATTTGCCTTTCTTGACCCTCAATTCTTCTGTTAATACCTATTTTCATATTTATTTGATTTTCATATTTACCATTTTGATTCCCTTCTCATTTCTTTCTGAAAATTTATTTTCAGATATTTTCTTTGTGGTTGCTGTGGGTTAAAATTTTAACATCTTAAATCTGTAACAATAATATTTGATTTGATACTAATTTAACTTCAATAGCATACACATACATTTTTCCTATATTCCTCTGTCTCACACCTTTTTAATGTTACTTTTTACAAAATATATTTTTGTATTTTATAAGTCCAAAACCATAGATTTATCACTACTTGTTATGCATTTGCATTTTAACCACTGTAAGAAGTAATAAGAGGAATTACATACCAAAAAAGACAACTGTACTGCCATTTATAAATACCAATATTTTTACCTTTATTGGGAGTGTTTATTTCTTTATGCTGCTTTAGTCCATTGTCTTTTCCCTTTCAGTCTGAACAACCTTTAGCACCGTTTGTACAGCAGGTTTAGAGTTGATGCACTCCCTCAGCTCTTGTTTACCTGAGGATATCTTAATTTCCCCTCATTTTTGAAAGGAAGTCTTGCAAGATAGAAAATTTGTGATTGGCAGTTGTTTTCTTTCAGCACTTTAGATATTTCTTATCTCTGTCTTCTTGTCTCCATGATTTTTTAATGAGAAATCAGCACTTAATCTTATTGGAATTCCTCTGTATATAACTTATTAGTTTTCTCTTGCAGCTTTCAGAACCTTCTCTTTGTCCTTGGCATTGGATAGTTTGATTACTATGTGTCTGAGAATGGTCCTCTTTGAGTTTAGCTTGTTTAGGTTTTGTTGGGATTCTTGATTGTGCATATTCACATTTTTTGTTAAATTTGGGTAGTTTTCTGCCATTATTTCTTTGAATATTACTTTTGTCCCGTTTCCTCTTTCTTCTCATTTTGGGAATCCTATAATGCATATAGTGGTATGCTTTTTGGTGTCCCATGGATCTCTTAGGCTCTGTTCACTCTTTTTTTCCCCCTTCTTTCTGTTCCTCAGCCTGAATAATTTCCATTGCTTTTTCTGCAATATCACTGATTTTTTCTTCTTTCAAACCCAATCTGCTATTGAATTCATGTGGGGAATTTTTTATTTCAGTTATTGTGGTCTTGAACTCCAGTATTTCTCTTTAGTTCCTATTGATTATCTCAAATAGATCCCCATATTCTTCATTCATTGCTTTCCTCATATCTTTTATTTAGTCCTTGAGCTGTCTGTTCCTTATGTTTATATCCAGATAGTTTAATGACAGATTTTCTTGAGTGCTAGGAGCTAATCTAAACATACAAACCAATGCAAAAAAAGCAACTTTTAGTCTTTGCAATTTGTCACTGCTTTGGCTGGTGGTCTCTTTCACAGCTTAACCTTCCTATCAATAAGATCAGCCTAAGGTAAATGCTCTCCTATCTGAACCTGTATGGAACCAAGGTAATCCTTTGCCCCAGGCTACTTCTAATTAATTGTTTTTCATACTGCTTTAACTGTCTGCAAGCAGCTTCTGTGGCCTCAAGACAAATTCTGGGAGAGCAAGCCTAAGACAAGTTCCCCAGCTCAGTCCCTCAGACTTCCACCCTATTGACTGACACTGGTATACATGTATCCCAGTAAGCACACGGGGGCCACTCTACTCTCTTTGGAACAGGGCCAGTGACCTACAGTAGGAACACAAGTTGGCTCCACCCCACATTGTGGAAAGGATAGGGAAGGGGCCAGCAAGGGCACCAGGAGCATCTTCTAAGGCTTTTGAAGCTGTGTTTTCTTGATTCACAACTTATCCAGTTAATGTTGCCCTTTAACTGTTATCTGTAGTTTTGAGGAAGGTTACTTTCTTTAAATTACCCTTCCACCTTTGCCCTAGGGGTTTGGAACAATGGCTACTCTCAGAGTTGGCCCCCAGTGACCTGAAGTAGCTAATCAAAAACAGAGATGGGGGAGCTGAAGTGGCTCAAGTGATCAAGCACCTGCTTCCCACATGGGAGGTCCCAGATTCAGTCCCCAGTGCCTCCTATAAACAAAAGAAACAAACAAACAAACAAATGAAAAAAATAATTCAGGGGAAATGATGTGGCTCAGTGGTTGAGCACCAGCTTCCCACATATGGGGTCCCGTGTTCAATCCCCAGTCCTGGTACCTCAAAAAAAAAAAAAAAAAAAAAGATAAATGATAGATTTTATATATAGTAACAGAATAAAAGTTTTTAAAAATCCACAGACCTATACTATACAAACATTGAACCCTAAGTTAAACCATGGACTTTAATTAATAGTACAATTATAAAAATGTACTATATCAATTATAACAAATGTTGCACACCAATGTGAGGTGGTGAGAATCCTGTATTTTCTGCAAAAGTGTTCTGTAAACCTACAATTTCTCTAATAATGAAAAATATAATAATAATTTGAACAAGAAAAAAGAAAAGCAGTGATCAGTGATCAGACACCAGGCTCTTTCCCTCTTTTCCCCCACTCACCCACTAAGAATTTGGAGAACTACATCTTTATATCCCACCTGGGCACCACCAAGCTGTGCTAGGAATCTGAGCTTTAGTTCACACTGCTGCCTGCCAGGAGGCTGGGGGATGGGGGATTATAGACACTGCAGGAAGGGTAGATCTCCCTGTATTTGCTGAACTTAAACCACCCCCATCCTCGTATTCCTTCCTGGATTTGCTCAGTGTTCCACTAGACTCTAGAGATTTGCTCAGTGTTCCACTAGACTCTAGAGATTCAAAATAGTTGATTGAGACAGTTTCTGTCATTCAATAGTTGTTTTGGTGCTGGGACTGATTCCTGAAACATCCTACTCTGCTATCTTCCCACAATCCTCCCTAAACCTAACTCTTGAATTCCTGGGTTGGAGTTCTCCTATCTATAGATATCCCTATGGCAGTTTGGTATTGTTTATGAATTCCAAAAATAGATATTGGAGTGTGTTTGTAAACTTGTCTGTTCCACTGGGCATGTTAGATTATATTAAATTCAGAGTTTTCACTTTTACTTAATTAAATTATGAATAGGATTTTGATTCAACCATGTCAGTAGGGGTGGGGCTTACAGAGAAAATGACACAGCAGAGGAGAGGGTTGGAGATTTGATGCTGGAGCCCTGGGAAGTAAATGCACAGGAGAAGAACACAGAGGAATAAAGATGGCTCTATAAACACGACAGAGTCCCCAGGAAGAGAGAGAGCTTAATAGTCTATAGCTGACCTTGTGGAGAGACCAGAGCAGCTGAGCCTGGGAAGAAACAAGCCCTGGGTAGAGAGACAAGCCTTATACCAACCTACAGCTGAGACCAAAAAAAGCTGGGACCACAGGGCTTGAAGAGGAAAGCTGAACCCTCACAGAGATCAGCAGCCATCTTGCTTCAACACGTGGCAACAGACTTTGGTGAGGGAAGTAATTCACTCTTTATGGCCTGGTAACTGTAAGTTTCTACCTCAAATAAATACCCTTTATAAAAACCAACCAATTTCTGGTATTTTGCATCAGCATCCCTTTGGCTGACTAATACACCCTTGTACCAACATTCTAGGTATCAGCTTTGAACTTTACCTTCTGTTTGCTCTTCAACCTCACATGTTTTAGTGGAATGCTCTGGGTCCTGGACTTCTAGGTTCTTGGCTATGTTGCATAAAGGAATGTAAGGACATGACATGGGTAGGCAAGAGAGTAAAGAGTCTATTAAGAAACAAGAAAAGAGATAGTACACAACCCCAGACCTGGGTGCAGGTGTACTGCAGGGTGAGACGTGCTCATTGGGCCCTGAGGTAGACCCTTTTAAGATCTTTCCTCGTTCCCTTTCCTAATGTCGGGTAGGGGCCCCAGCTATCTGCTCTTCTGATTGGCTGCCTTACGATCCCCACCTGTTAGCTTTCAGGGGACCAATGAGGAAGCCTTTCTGTTTGGAGGTATCCAGGACCAATGGGGAGGCCTGTTTGGAGTCATCCCGGGCTTCCTCTTGAGCCCAGGGTCTCGGAAGGGTCTTTCCAGCTTTGTTCTTAGTAGCAGCCTTCCCTCAGGGGGTTTCTGAGAGGGGTCTCATAGCCATGTTCTCTGCCGTGTCCCAGCTGTGACTCAGTCTTCCCTCTTTCCCTATACTAACCTGCCTCACATGTGTCCTGACCATTCATCCAGACACACTGTTGTTGGTATTAGACTTCACTAAGACACTTGGCATGAGTCTTCACTGAGACCAATGTGTTGCTTGCACCTCTCCCTGGTATCCATGCTCTCCACCCAGGAGCTGTATCAGAGTTTCTTTCTTTCTATGTCTGCCCCAAAGCCCACTACCACTTCCCAGTGTCTCTAATTTTTGTCATCTCATTGCTGCCAACTGGGCTATTAGTAGCCCTTTCCACTCTTCAACTG
Organism: Cabassous unicinctus; assembly: GCA_029593785.1. Classification (NCBI taxonomy): domain Eukaryota; kingdom Metazoa; phylum Chordata; class Mammalia; order Cingulata; family Chlamyphoridae; genus Cabassous; species Cabassous unicinctus. The sequence continues at coordinate 11,128 of JAQZBX010002831.1, read as the reverse complement.
CCTCCCATCTGATTAGCATACTATTGTTTCCAGAATTCAATCAGTAATGGAGTCAGTGTCTAAAGTGGAATGATTGGTCTACAGATAGGACTCACAAGTCAACTCATAATCAGCTGAATAAGAGGGCTCAAAACTAAGATGCTGAATCCTAGACATTAGGGCTAAAGGTTTTCTTTTCTTTTTCTTAATATTTATGATGTGTTCAGATGATTATGTTACCTGAGCAAAAACCTATAATAAAATGCAACCAAAACTAAACAGATCCTTTCACAGCCTATTAAAGCAGAAGGAAACTTTAAAATTATCTAGTTCAAATCCCTGCCTTCCATCCTTATTACATAGATGAAGAAATCAAAGTCCTGAGAGGTTAAATAACAAACAAGGATCACACCCACATGCAGTTAATAGAAGTAGGGAGGTCTCCTGTCTCCTGTTCCAATGCTCCTTTAATGAATGCATAGAGATTATTATACTGCATACTAATAAGGGAAATATGGTAAGCAATACAGAGTTCACCTTATTTTGTTAGTGCAAGTAAATATAATCAATTGAAATGTTGGCACATTTCCCTGATACCATTTATCATTGTATGCCTTCACCACACTTACTTATTATGTAATGAGGTTCCTGAATCTTCCTCCCCAAATCTGGACGATAACTTTTCTAATCTTGGTTTCTCCACTCTCACTGTGTGACCTTGGGCACATTGCTTGTCCACTGTGGATTTCAGTTTCATTATTTGCAAAACGAGGACAATAACAGTGCATATTTCATAGGACTGTTAGAAGGATTAAATGTGTTAATACATGTTAAAACACTTTGAAAAGTGCCTGGTCCATAATGAGCACTAAAAAGTGTTAGATACATTAATAACTAACACATTGGATTTTTGAACCTGACACTTTTTTAACTCATGCCACTGATGGAGAGAAAGTCTTTCTACAGCTAGAAGTAAAAAAGCTTAAAAGTGTTAAAACACGAGGGAGTTAACACATTGGTGTGAATAAGTTTTAGTGAAAGTGAAAATGAGGGCATTAGACAGTTTGGAGTTTGAATGATGCATAGAGTTCAAAGGTTAAGGTGCCAAAAAAAAAAAAGAGAGAGAGAGAGAGAGGAACTGCAACTGAGTGGGAAAAGTTAGCAAATGAGGATACTGGAGGCCCAGAAATAAACTTCAAAGACTTTCCAAATTAACCCGAGGCCTCACCTTATCACTACTGCTGCAGGAATGAACCCAGAGATGTGAGCAGGAACTTCTGTCCTGTATGACCATACAGACAGACATCATGCCTGGAACTGCCACCCTGCTCTAGACTAAGGGGCTGTGGGAGGCATGAAGCCCAGCTGTGAGCTGCCTGGGGGGCAACTACTAAGAACTGGCAGCAAAATAAATATGGGCCTGAGCCAAGACCTTCAACCTTGTGTGCTGCTTGCCTGCGGCAAAAAGCAGGTCCAGGAATGGGTGAGGAGAAGGTCCTAGGAAGGGCCAAATGGTCATGCCTGACTGGAAAGTAGAGGCTTGCCAGACACAGGGGCCAACTGTTCCCACGGAGATCATTTGTACTTTGTGTGTTGATTAAAAAATCCTTCCCTAACTGAATATCCTAAAAAATTTCCCCATATTTTATTTTTAAATTTTCAAGATGTGCATTTCACATTTTGGCCTTAATTCCACCTTGAATATATTTTTGTTTCTGCTATGAAATAAGTATCTAGTTTTTATTATTTTTTTCAATCTGGAAAATCAATTATATAAGCATCAGAGATTTTGCAATGTTATCTCTATAATATATGATGCATCTATATATTGTTGGACTTGATTTTGAATTTCCTATTCTGTCCTATTAGTTTATTTTTATATCTGTGCACCAATTATGTGCTCTCTTATTACCATGGTTTCATGATAAAATCTTTCACTTTGCTCTTCTACAAACTTATTTCAGCTATGCTTTGCCCTGGGCTTGCTCATATTTATTTTCCATATGTCATATTTATGAAGAACCATTTGGGATTTTATTGAAATTGCACTGAGATTTTATATTTAGAGTAGAATCAATATCTTTATTATAATGATTATTCCCATCAGTTAACATGGAGTATCTCTATTTTTAAATCTTCTTTTATATTTTTCAATAAAGTTTTCTAATTTTCTCTTCATAAAAGCCCTACACAACTTTTATTAAATTTATTCTTAAGTATGTTAGGAAGACATTCTTTTGTAAACATTCATTTCTTATACAAATAAAAGATTTGACTCTTTCTTATAGTTACAGGTTCCCTCTTTGTCTTGTCTTACTGCACTGGTAAGGACTTCTGATATAATGAATATAACTAGTGATAAAGAACATTTTTTATTCATAATTCTAATGAGAATATTTTTAAAGTGTGCTCACTAAGTATGATGTAGGTTTTATATAGATATTTTTTATTAGGTTAAGAAAGTGCTCTTCTATTCCTGGTTTGTTAGAAATATTTTTAAATGATTAACATATGTGCTGAATTTTATCAAACCCTTTTTCAGTGTTGACTGAGGTGATAATATGTATTTTTCTTCTTTAATTTGTTACATATTATATTTTTATGACATTAGACTATCCTTTCATTCTTGTAATAAATGAAGCTTAGTTGTGATGCATTATTTTTATATACTAATTTTTCTTCTTGTCTAAAGAAGCAAATTTTTTTCTATTTTTAGTCCTGAGTAAGTCCTCTCATGCTTGGATGATTACTTTTAATGACCCAATGAATTCTTTCCAACTTCAGGATTTCATCTGTGTTCATAACTTGTTATTTTTTCATGGGGAAAAAAAAACATCTTATTGTAGTAACAAATATACAACTCAAAATTTATCATTTGAACCACTTTCAAGGGTACAATTCAATGGTATTAATTACATTCACAATATTGTGTTACCATCACCAACATTCTTTACCCAAACATTTTTATCACCTCAAATTGAAGCTCTGCACTTAATAAGCAACAAATCTCCCTTGGTTGTCTATAGGATAATATATTTTGCCCTGTTCTTAATGTTATAACTCAAGATAAATCTGAGATGTCAATTCAGCAATTATCTATCACATAGACAACTTAATGAACAAAATGATTTTCCCTTGTTAATTTCATGTGTCAACTTAACTAGGATATAGTGTTTTTGGTTAAGCAGATACTGGCCTGATTGTTATGGTAAGAGTATTGTGTAGATGAATCTAAATCATGAGCCAGTTGATTATATCTATTTCTGACTTCATCTACAATCAACAAAGGAGATTGCCCTCAGTAATAAATTTTCTCCTCCAATCAGTTGGAGACATTAAAGGGAGAAGTGAAGATTTCAGCAATCAGAAAGAAGAATTTCTACCTCTACTTCAGCGAACCAGCTTCTCCTAGGGAATTCATTGTCACCTTCATCAGAGTTCCCAGCTTGTGACCTGCACTACAGAATTTGGATTTGCCAGTCCCTATGGTTGTGAGAGCCAATTCCTATAATCTCTCTCTCTCTCTCTCTCTCTCTCTCTCTATATATATATATATATGTATACATATATATATATACCAGTTCTGTATCGCTGGAGAAAACTGACTAATAAACCTGGTTTAAGTGAGAGTAGTATCAGTTTTTGAACTAGGTGCTAAAATGTCTGACCTGTTATTATAAGAAATTTTAACTTAATAACACAGACTGTTAAAAAAGCGTGGACTGGGAAGCAGATGTGACTCAAGTGGTTGGGTTCCTTCCTGTCCCAGATTTGGTTCCCAGTGCCTCCTAAAGAAGACATGCAAGACAGCAAGCTGATGTGATGGGCTGGTGCAACATGATGATGCAACAAGGTGATGCAGCAAGATGACATAACGAGGAGACACAATGAGGAAATGCAATGAGAGACATCAATCAGGGAGCTGAGGTGCCTCAAGTGATTGGGCATTTCCCTTCCACATGGGAAGTCCCAGGATCAGTTCCTGGTGCCTCCTAAAAGAAGATGAGCAGACACAGAGAGCACACAATGAACAGACACAGCAGACAGCAAACACAAACGATGAGGATGGGAGAATAAATAAATAAAAATAAATCTTTTAAAAAAATGCATAGACTGAGAAAATCAGAATTAATACCCTTTTTAGATTGGAGGAAGGAATAGGGAGCTATTTGGAAAGAGTGATGGTATGAACTTATATTCCAGGTCTGTAATTTACTAGCTGTGTGACTGTCTACAAGTTACCTAGTTTCTATGTATCTCACTATTTCTCAGTTTAAAATGAGACTGTTTGGCCAGATCATTAAATTCCCTGCTGGTGGTAACATTCAATAAATCTAAAAGATTGTTCAGCAGCATGCTTTTGGTATGTCATAACTGTCAGAGAATATCATCATGACTGGTAACTATATAAAACTATATAACCTTAAATGATAATTTTATTAGTATGATGATGATTTGTCAGTGGTCACATTATTCATGTATTTTCTCAAACTTGCAAAAATTCAAAATAAACATTTTCTTAATTGAACACTACATGCAGTGTAACTTCAGGGAAGTACTTGAAAAAATAGGAGATAGCTTTTAAAGAGAATTGTACTATGACAACCACTGCAGAAAGCTACCTAAGGATTAAACCCAAAGAAATAAATAAGAAATACACTGGAAACAAATAGTAATATTTAAAAAACAGTAAAGAGTAGCTATAGCCAGCAAATAAAGAGCTTCAAATCTAATGATTTTTTCCTTACACAGACACACACACATCCTGGCTTTTATAATTTGGCCACTTACTTTCTGTGAAATATTGGCAGGATACTTAACTTCTTGGTGGCTTGATAGCTTCGTTTTGATTATTTCATGAACAGCATCTGTCTTACTTTCCTAGGACTGTGTAACAAAGTACCACAAACTGGGTGCCTAAAAATAACAGAAATTTCTTGTCTCGTTTCTGGAGGCTAGAAGTCCGAATAAAGGTGTTGGCAGGGCCTTGCTTCCTCTGAGGTCTATAAAGTTCCGGCAGTGAGCGGGCAATCAATCTATGGCTTTCTTGGCTTATGGCATGACTCAGTCTCTACCTCCATCACCTAGTTGACCTCTTTCTGTCTGTGTCCAAATTTCCTCTCCTTAGAAGGACACCAGTGATTTTGGATGAGGACCCAGCCTAATCCAGTTTGGTTGTGTCTTAACAAATAATATCTTCAAAGATCATATTTCTAAATAGATCACATTCGTGAGCCTGGGTGTTAGTACTTGAACATATCCTTTTGGGGGACATAATTCAATTCATAATAGCACCCAACTAATCTCTAGTCTCAATAAAATTTTTGTACATTCTATTGATAACATTGCCTTTGAGCCCTCAGCTTCTTGATCCACAGATTATTAAGGAAAAAGAGTTTCAATATTAGGTTCTTCTAATTAATTGTTGAATTTTAATTGTTTCTGCTGCTTAGGAATAAAATAAATGCCACAGAAAAGAATATAATATACTGGGGTTACAAAATTTTAGAATATCTTTTTCTTCATGTTTTGGATACTATACTGAAGATTTATAAAATGCATATACATCACATTTTTAAAGGAGTTTATTATTTTCTCTGAAAATACTTTCAACTTTCAAGTTCTTCCATTTTGATATTGGTTTATCTTAAAAATCAAAAGATTGAAACAAAATAATTTTGAACCAAAACTCCAGATCTCAAATTCCACTAATGAACAACATTGAAAGAAATAACACCGTTTTCACCCAACAAGTGAAAATTTTACTGTGTCCTCATCTTATTTAATCCATCAGCCATGTTTGATACCATTGATCATTTCATGTTCCTTGACTCTTTACTTAGGTCTCAGGACACCTCACTCTCCTACTTTTCTTACTATCCAATTAGTTGTCCTTCTCTGTCTCTTTTTCTAATGTTTCTACCTCAAAAGGTTGAAAAGCCCCAGGACATCTTGAACTTCTGCTCTTTTCTACCTATGCACACAACATTGGTGATATCATGCAGTTAGTGGTATTAAGTATAGTCTACATGTCAATGACTTTCAAATTTATATCTCCTTAATACTTCTACTTAATGGTTATAACTCCTAAAACGGAGTTATCCACTTGCCTACTCAACAACTCCGCTTGAATTTCTATATATCCAACTTAGCATGTCCAACACAGACAACCCAGCCTCCTTCCCTAACCTGTTCCTCAACATCCACTCCATCTCAAACAGTGATAACTCTTCCATTTGCTCAAAGACTTTGGAGTCATCCTTAATTCTTCTCTTTCCCTCAGACCCATGTCCAATGTGTTAACTCTGTCTTCAAAATATATCCAGAATATGACCATTTCTCATCACCTCAACTGCTACTGTAATTTTTCCATCTGTATTAGTGACATAATTCCTTCTACACTTGCCTTCTAATAGTTAATATTTTAGAGTAGCTAGAAAATTCTATTAAAAAGCAGGTCAGATCATATTATTACCCACATAAAATCCTTCCAATGGCTTTCCATCTTACTCAAAGTAAATCCTTTAATTATTTGATGCATCTTCTGTTAATCTTCCTGCCCTCATTTTTCTATAGCCACAACAGCCTTCTTAAACACACCAGACACATTCACTGTTCACTGTTGGTAATTCTCTTCCTCATTATAGTCCATCTACAAGGCTCATCCCATCATTGTCTGCAAGCCTTTACTCAGATGTTACCTTATCATGGAGGCCATTCCTCACTGCTCTTTCTAAAGTTTCAATGAACATATCCCCTGCCCTGCTTCTTATCTCCTTTCCCTGGTATATTTTTTGCCTGTAACTATCCAAATATACTGTACATTCTACATATTTACCTTGCTTATGGTCCACTAGAATTTAAACTCTATGAGGGAAGAGATTTTTATTTATTTTGTAAACTGCCGAATACACAGCATTTAGAATAGTGCCTGGCTCATTTTCAACATTCAATACATATTGCTTTATGTATTCAACAAACATTAATTACATATTTATTTTTGTGCCAGACAGTTCTAGATAAGGAATATGTATCAGTGAGAATTTTTTTTTGAAGTTCATTCCCTCATAGAGCTTCAATTTAGGGGTTTTATTGTAAGAATGCGTGTGATAGTAAAGGATACTGACAGCTCAGCCATAATGCCTGGTCGCGTGGGAACAAAGGCAATGATGAACCACTAGGAAGAGTAGGAGTCATGATGCAGTTGGAAATGGAAATGGAAGGCATTCAATGCAGACCACAGATTTGGCTGTATTTTTGTCCCCTCTGTAGGTATTTAAATATTCCATCATGTGTGGTCTTCTTGCTAATGTTCAACCCTTAATATTACTCAACTACTGTAGTAGTTTTCTAGGGTTGCATTAACAAAGTACCACAAATTGGGTGGCTTAAAACATAAAAATGTATTGTCTCACAGTTCTAGAGGCTAGAAGTCCCAAATCAAGGTGAAATCAGGACCATGCTTCCTCTGAAGTCTACAGGAAAGAATCTGTTCCATGTTTATCATTTGGCTTCTGGTGGCGGCTTGCCAGCAATCCATGATTTTCTCTGCTTCAGTTGTCATGTGGCATCTTCCCCTCTGTCTGTCTGTGTGTGTCCACTTCTTCCCTTATTATAAGGACACTAGTCATATTGGGTTAGGGCCCACCATAATCTAGTTTGGCCTCATCACAACTAATAGAATCTTCTAAGACCCTCTTTCAAAGAAGGTCACAGTCACAAGATGGAGAGTTATGACTTGAACAAATCTTTTTTTGTGGGACACAATTCAATACCAACTACTGTCTCATTTCTTTCTTGTCTTTTGAGGACTTCTACCTTTTACTTGTAATTAGAATAATACCTTAACAATTCCTTTAAATGTCACTGCATTTTACTGAAAATTCAAAAAATGATTTGTTTTACTGGTTGATTTGCTTATCACATTTTGTGTCTTTATTTTCTCTTTTTTATTTTCATGTTTTATTTAGCTGGAATAATCCTTGGGTAATTCTTGTTGAAAAGATCTGTGGGAGAAATTTTTTATCAGTGCTTTTCTGTCTAAAAATGACTTTATGGTGCTAACACATTTGAATGCTAGTTTGTTAGAGTGTAGAATTAGAATTTCAAAGTCATCTCACTCAGAACTTTATAAGACATTATTTCATTGATTTCTGGTACTAAATTTGCTGTTAAGAAGTTCAATGCCAAATGATTCTCATTTCTATGCAAAATAATATGATATGTTTTTCCTCTAGGGAATTTTGAATGTTCTTTTTACACATAGTGTGCTGGAATTTCATGAGAATATGACTAATTAATCTGACCTGACATTCAATGAGACAGTTCCATCTTAAAACTAACTTTATGATTTCTGGGACATTTTTATATATTATTTCTTTTATTATTTCTTCCATTCCTTTTTCTCTATTCTCCCTTTATGAAACTTTTCTTAGAATTTCTGGATCTCTTATGAATAGCTCTATAATTTGTGTTTTTGCAATGCAATCTTAGTAGTCACTTGATTCTTAAATTGTTCATTAATAAAATCTTCATTTCTGTCTATCATGTCACTCAGTCTATCTATGGATTTTTAAAATTGCAATTACATTTGATTTTCATAGAATTCCATGTTTTTGTTTATTTGTTTTGCAAAACAGTTTTTGTTTTTATTGTGTATTTTGCATCTACTCAGATCTCTCTGTTGTTATTATACTGGCTTTAAAGTCCTCTTGTGTTTCCTCTATTAATAATTGTCATGGGTATTGTGTTTTCTACTTGTGGAATTTATCTACTTTTTTTCATAATGTTTATTTTCCCTAAAGATTTGCTCACCTTTGGTTATCTGTTCATATTTATATTTGAGAGCCAAGATTAAACAGTACTTCACTTCTTAAGCCCAAATTAGAGCTACTCCATACCTGGTGTATTAGTCAGGGTTCTCTAGGAAAAAGAACCTACAGAAGATATCTGTAAATAGTATGAGATTTCATAAAATTTTCTCACATGACTGTGGGAATGCACAAGTCTGAATTCTGCAGGGCAGGATGCAAATCAGGGGCTCTAATGAAGGACCTTGATGAGGTCCCAGGAGATGTTGGCTGTCCAAAGTGGAGCTGGAATTCTCTCTCTGAATGCTGAAATCACATCCCCTTTTAAGGCCTTCAACATTGGATAAGATGTCACTCACTGCTGGAAGCATTCTTCTTGGTTGATTGTAGATGTAATCAGCTATCTATGCAATCAACTCAATCATGATTCAAGTCCATGAAATGTCCTTGTATTACAATTGGCCTGGTGCTTGCTTGACCAAATAACTAGGTATCATTACCTGGCCGAGGTGACACATTAGCCTAACCATCACAGTTCACCCCTTGTCAACTTGGCAGCGATACAAATCACCTTAAACCGTACTTAGTCTCTGAATAAAAAAATAACATATATATATATATAGTTGAATATTGTTAGGCCCAAATATATATATGGGCCTAACAATATTCAACTGTCCTGCATACAACCAGAAATGCACTAATTCCCTCCAGAATAGGGTGCAAGTCGTTGGGTAATATTCACTCTTAAACTTGACATCCTTAAATATTACAACATGAAACTAATACAAGTTGTGTCATATAATAAGGTAAAAAGTTAGGGAAAGAAGCAAAGGTATTTGTTTTATGTACATATATAGTCATACCCATAACAAAACAAGGAAGACATATTCATGACCATTACAGTACTCCTTTCTGTAACTGGTCACATGCTCAGAGTATGTATTCATCACTACCTTCTTCCACTACCCATTCCATTTCCCTTTACTCTCAGCAAGCACCTCAGCTAGCAATGGTTCTTTGCTTGATGGAGTGACCCAAACTTTCATTCCTGAAGATTCTGGGCCATTGTTAGTCCTGGCTGGATTGGGTTGTTGCAATTTTTCACTGACTTTAATGACAGAGCATGGAAGTACTAAGGGACACCCTAGAGGATCTCCTGTATTCCAGAGAAACTCTTCTTTACTTCTGTTATGTAGGTGCAGTCCTATTTCTACATGATATTCAGGATCAATCACCCCAGCCAGTACAGTAATTCCCTTCTTTGCCTGTTGATTCAGAAGCATGAGGAGCCCAAAGTGACCAGGTGGCAGTCTTAACTTCCAGTTCAAAGGAATCATTGCTGTGTTCCCTGGTGGAAGCACTCCTCCTTTTGGAACTGAGACCTACAGACAAGCAGAGCTTAAGGTTGCAGGAAGAGGAAGCAAAAAATTTTGTTAGTGGATCTCTAGGGGTAATAGTGAGTGGTGCCACTCCCATTTCCACTGCTTGATTTCTGGACCCATGAATCTTGGCTATGATAGAAACAGCACCATAGAATGGATGCTGATTTAGATCATTAACACCCTTCTGGAGAACATTGTTCCAACCCTGCAAGGTATTACCACTTTGTTAGTGCTGTAATTCAGTCTTCAAAAGGCCATTCCACTGTTTTATCAATCCAGCTATTTCAGGATGATGGGGAACATGGTAAGACCAGTGAATTCCATGAACATGTGCCATTCCTGCACATCATTTGCTTTGAAGTGGGTTCCTTGATCAGAAGCAATGCTGTGTGGAATACCATGGAAGTGGATAAGGTATTCAGTAAGTCTACGGATGGTAGTTTTGGAAGAAGCATTGCGTGCAGGGAAGGCAAACCCATATCTAGAGTATGTGTCTATTCCAGTTAAAACAAATTGCTGCCCCTTCCATGATGGGAGTGGTGTAATGTAATCAACCTATCACCAGGTAGCATGCTGATCACCTCGGGGAAAGGTGCTATATTGGGGGTTGAGTGTGAGTCTCTGCTGCTGGCAGATTGGACACTCAGAAGTGGCTGTAGGTAAGTCAGCCTTGGTAAGGAAAGTCCATGTTGCTGAGCTCATGCATAACCTTGATCACTACCTCCATGGCCACTTTGTTCATGAGCCCATTGGGCAATGACAGGAGTGGCTGGTGAAAGAGGCTGAGCACTAGCCACAGAGCAGGTCATTTTATCCACTTGATTATTAAAATCTTCCTTTGCTGAAGTCACCCTCTAGTGCACATTCATGTGGGATGCAGATATTTTCATGTTTTTTGCCCTCTCAGGAAGGTCTATCCACATACCTCTTCCCCAGACCTCTTTGTCACCAATTTTC